>JAIWQS010000213.1:0-100000 GCA_029891385.1 Erythroxylum novogranatense | reverse complement strand
GATGTTCAGAGGATTCAAGTCACGGATCACGTATCGTCAGAACACATTCGTAAGAATCTTTTGTCTAATTTTACGGTGTTGTGTCCAGTGAATCTGGACTCCTTTTAGATGCTCCCACCTATCCAGATTAAATTTTAAACAGAATCATACAAAACCCGTTTCCGGATTCGTAGTCATCGTCATCTTCCTCTCTTTCTTAGGAGCGCTACTGTGTACTTGATTAATTACCGAGACAGTGATGATAACTCTTGCAGGTTCTTGCGCCAATCTCGTCTTTAGCAGAAATGGAGAAAAGGGGTTTTGCTGTTTCAGGGAATTTAGTGTTAACAGGCACGAAGTCGGTTTCTTGCTTCCTTCTAAGAAGATTGTTAATAAAGTTGGCTTCTTGCATTTGATAATGATGAAACAGAAAGCTTACCTTCCTGTTTCTGCATCTTCTTCTTCTTCTTCTCTATCTCCCGAAATTCAGGTATGAACTCACGAACTCTTGTCTTTCGTTTGTAGTCTCTTTATGTTCGTTCGAGTCCAGCAAAGTTTCAAGCGTAGAGGAGAATCAGAACAATGTTCAAGAAACTTTCTGTTCGTACTGATTTGTTTTCTTGAATAAAGAAATTACCTGAAATTGAAACTCGTTTTCATCTCTTGTAGGTGGATGTGGAAACTGCAGAAACCCAGAATGGAGCAGCAACATGTAAATTCTTATTCTGGTTCTGATTCAGCTCATTTCTTATTCTGGGTCTGAGTTCTTAGCTCAAATATGTGACTGATCTCTGTTCTTCAGATCAATCAAAGACGGCCCGTGTCAAGTTCCTGCTACAGAAAGAATGCTCCTTTGGAGAACAGTTTCTGATAGTTGGGGACGATCCTATGCTTGGCTTGTGGGATCCCACAAAAGCTATACCAATGAACTGGTCAGATGGGCACTATTGGACTATTGAACTAGTAAGCAGAAAGCTAGAAACTTTTCAAGAATTCATACATGTTTTTTCACTTTCAAGTGATAATGATTGCTTGATTTCTGGTATAGGATGTTCCAACTGCAAAAGTTGTTCGGTTCAAGTTTGTACTCAGAGGAATCACAGGGAGTATTATATGGCAACCAGGACCTGATCGAGTACTCCAGACCTGGGAAACTGATAACACCATTGTTGTGCTGGAAGATTGGGAAGCTCCTGAAGATCAGAAAATAACTGAGGAGGAGCCATTTGCTAATGGAAACGAATTGCTTACTGCAAAACCTGAAATGCTAACAGTAGCTGAGAACTTGACACTTCAAAATGTGCAACAGTTTCTCGGTTCAAATGAAGGAACTGCCATTGCTAAGGCAGATCCTGAACAGGAACCATCACTAGCAAGCAAAGACTGCCCAATAGTTGACAATAGCTCTCCTTTAGAAGAGACAGCTTTAATGGGAAATAATGGCAGAACTGTGACAGAAATCTCAGAAAGTGTTACTTTCCAGGAAAATCTGGTTACACATGCAGGAGATCCTGTTCTGGTACCTGGTCTATCTCCAATATCAGCAATCTCTCGTGAAGTAACAACAGATGATGAAGGTGAGACAAGTACTGCATTTGATGCGTCAGTCGGAGTTAGTGAAGTTAAGAATCAGAACTTGCCTGAGGTAATTGCTAAATGAATTTGATGCTCTATGTTCCTTCATTTCCACTAAGTTTACTACTAATGAAATAGCAGCATCCATCTTCCCGTCTCCATTTCGGGGGGAAATGCTGCTGAAAGTTTATGATCTAAGTTAATGTTTTGTAGAATATGAAAGATTGAATAAATGGAATGGTCATTCAGAGTTTATTATGCATTGCTCTGCTTGTTTTCTTATCAGCTATCCAAAATTTCCTGCACTTGCTTTTCATGTTCCTGCTGTCAGACTTTTCAATGTAATAAGGGATGTGAAGATTGACATATGGAGAGTTGATTCTTATATATTTAATAAAATATTAATGGAAACAATTTTATCTCATTTATTTAAAATTTGAAACTTAATTGAAAACTTTGGGAAAATAAATACTGAAATAAAAAACAACAAACGTCACAAGATTGATTGTAAATTATTAATGCAAGGCCTAAGAACACTGAATGAAAAGGCATGATCACAAGAATCTGCATAAAGAATCCATCCACAGAGAAAAAAATTGCTAATTACAAGAACATTAGAATGAATGTTCATCAAACCTGCATATCAGATTCCTGAAACTTGTAACAGTAGTCACTTTGCAGTAACTAAACGCTTGTGTTTCATCTTTTCTTTTCCTTTTTTCTTTCACTTTCCTGGCAATTAACTGAGCCTGCAAATTTTAGTTAAACCAGAAGCAAGAAGAACAGAATCAGGCATTTAACGGTGAGGTGCAGCTTGAAGAGAATCTGAAGCAAGAGTTAGTATCAATAGAGGAGAAGCATCATCAAGCAGAGCCAAATGGAAACAGTATTGTGGAAGATGACATTCAATGGGGTCGTAAAACATTGCAGATGCTGTTGATAAACTTAGGATTGATGTAGAGTTTTCTTCACCTGCGTGTTAGTTCCTGCAGATTTTGCCATGGAATTACTGTTACAGGCTTACAGTTATGTCTTGTATAGAACTTGTTTTGTTCAGGCAGTGAAATTGTATTTGATGGGTCAGATCTCATTGCTTGTTGTTGAATATAAGGTTTTGCTAAAAGGGACATGTATTCCTATTTATTTGCAGGATGTAATCTTTAATTTTCAACACAGATCTTTATAAATTCTAAAAATAAATTGTTAAGGACATAGACTTTCTAATAA
Source organism: Erythroxylum novogranatense (assembly GCA_029891385.1). Lineage (NCBI taxonomy): Eukaryota > Viridiplantae > Streptophyta > Magnoliopsida > Malpighiales > Erythroxylaceae > Erythroxylum > Erythroxylum novogranatense. The sequence goes on along the minus strand of JAIWQS010000213.1, from coordinate 97,219 downwards.
TTTAAGAAACTTTAAACACTCTCAATTCTTTAATTTTTTGAAAATTTTTAGTTTATATATATTTTAAAATTTATTCTTTTGAGTTTTTAAATTTTGATTTGAATTAATTAAATTTGACATAATTAATAATTTAAGATAATTATAATAAATTGTTAGTTTAAATCAAATTTAATTAATTTAGTACAAGTTTAAGAGCTAATTTGTATATTTTATCATTATCTTCTAACCGAAATTTAAGAGAAGGAATTTTAAAAAAATAAAATTAGAAATTTTTTGAAAATTTTAACTTCATTTTTAAAAATTTCTTAAATTGTAGAGAAAATTTATGATTTTTACCTTATTATTAAAAATAATGTCCGTGTATAAATATTTGATAAATTTTAATTTATATCAATAATAGAGTTTATTTTCATCGGTTAAATGTCATGTCACTATTAATATAATATTTTTATTTTTAATTAAAATTGAATCTCACTATCACACATGTATATAAGTGAAACCTACTATATGATTATTATTTTTAAAATTAATTATGTGATTGTAAGATCTATTTTATTTAAAATATTAAAATAATGTCATGTTAATATGATATTTAATTGACAGTATGATAATTTTTAATATAGGTATAGTGTAGAATCTATTAACAAAATTTGAGCTTAGGTAAACCATTACTAAAATGACTAGAACTATTCATTTTGATAGTTGACTCTTATCATTGATAAATCCTTTAATATTTTCATGTTTAGTCAATATGAGATTCTCTAACATTTCCCTTTACATGCAACTAAGACTGGACATCCAGTTATTACTTGAAATAAAGATAGTAGTAATCATGTCAATTTTGAGATTAAATATCTGAGCGAATCGATCGAGAAATTAATAATTGAACAAACATGTTCTAATACTATATTAAATTTTAATATAAATAAAGTGTAAAATTCATTAACAAGGATTAGAATTGGGACAAAATTGTCAAAATAATTATAACTAATAATTTGGATAGTTAACCTTACTATTTATAAATTTTTAACATTTTCATATTTAATTAATATAAGATTCTTTAACATGTGATTGTAAGACCTATTTTTATTTAAAAATATAAACATAATGTCATATTAGTATGATATTTAATTGCCAGATACTTAGTTATGTCAAATAGATTTAATATTCTTAAAAATGACTGAAATTTATTTAGGAAACATCAACGGACCAATTCCTTCTACCGTTGTTGCTATTAATGTTGATGTCTTGAAAAGGCATAATCATTTTGACATCATGGGAAAAGGGACAGCACAAGTCAACAACCACGTCACTGATAGTAAGTTTGCTCAAGTACTAAATTTTGAGCCTTGAAAGTAGCATCAAACCAAGCTATATTGCGTACGCTGTGGGTCACCATGTACTATTTACACGTAAAACTTTATGGCTTCATTTCGAGGTCTACTTTACTTTTGTTTTAAAGGTCTAATTAGGCTTGGCATCACGTGTAGAGAAAACATTTTGGTCCAAATCTGACTCACTTACTCTACTGATAATATACTATTTTATATATTAATTGATATTATCTTTTTATTTTCATTATTTTATGCTTAAATAATAAAATTAATATTTATTTTATTTTATGAGATAAAAATTTCCATCAAATTGAGACATTATTGATAGTTTATAAGAAAAGGCTTTTATTTGTTTTGATATTAACGTATTTTAATCCTCTAAATTTTTCTTTCTATAGACTCTTTTTATCAGGCACAAGGATCATTTCTTTTGTCATTTCAGAAATCTCTCAGTGAGCTCTTCAACTTTGATGAGAATGCTGTGTGTTTCTATAGGTGTTTTTACCTGGACTACGTATTGTATTATGCGGGTTTCAACTTTTTTTTTTTCCTTTTGTTTTCATGCTGATATTCTTTGTGCATTACGGAGGCTCCTTTTAGTTGACAAATTATCTATATTTATCTTAGTTTTATTTAATTACTATTTAATTGTTTATTGATTTTTCTTATTATTATTAGTTTTATCATTTTATTTATTTATTTATTTATTGTAATTTTATTTATATAATAATTTATCTTGTCGGTTTACTTTTTACTCTTTAACATGCATCACTATTTTATTGTATATATATATTTCGATCAACAATTTACTATATTGTAGTGTAAGATTAAATCTTATCGATATCTAAGATCCCGCTTGTAAGCTTGATTAGATGTGATGATAATGATAATGATGATGAGACATTATTGATGATGAAATGAAGAGATTGATGTAGTCGTCTGTTGAAGTTTAACTAAAAAGCTTCTTTCCATCCTTATCATATAGAGATTTGAATTTGAATTTGTTCTAGATAGATTATTTGCAAGATAGAATTAGATTATGATTAGGATAGGAAAACTCTATAAAAGGGCATTCAATGAATAATTCTCTTCTTACTTGTCTTTATATTTTTTATGTGTCTTCTATTTTTGTTATTCAGTTAAAAGTCATGTGTGACTAAACTTAATTATTATAATTTAAGAGGATTCAATACTCTAGTTGTAACTTTGTGAACTTTTGTATTCTAAACCTTTTATTCATATTTTAATTGAAGTATTTCTTGTTTTAAGTTCTTATATTTAATGAATGATTAATATTGATTAATCTAACAATTTAATTTAATGTTAATTATTCTATCACTATCTATAAATTCAATTATCCGTAATTGTTATGAAGGATTAGTACAAGGAGTAAATAAGTTATTTATGAATTTTTATATTTAACTCATGATAAATAGGAAAACTAAATTAGATAGTTGTAGTTATCTTGATTATTTAATTTAAGGTTTAGTCATTTTCACTAAACTTATTGCTATCATTCATTTGATATGGAATATTATCACACTCAATTAATGGATGATAAGTTTTGGTTTAAATGTTAGATTTGAACAATTAATTTAAGAAAATTAAGGCTTATTATGACTATCATGATATATTTGGATTAACTGCTTGAATCGTGACACTTATTCTTTTTAGGCCAATCATTAATGTTACAATTAGATGAGATCTTTCCATTAAATTGACGTTGCACATTCTTGAATTTGTCACTTTTATATTCGGTTAATTTATTTTGATTCCTTGTTAATTTTAGTTAATTAATTAATTAATCCAAAACCCTTCCATTTTATTTTATTACTTGAAATGAAGAAATTAGTGTTTTAGTATCTTTATTTTGATCTAATTCCATGACTACCACAAGAAATTGAAGAATCCAAATTATTTTGAGAGCTTAAACAACGTGATCATCTCGCCGAGGTCCAAATTAAAAGGGCATTGAGTTGAGCTTGAGTTGCCTAGGCTCGATTTAGTCCGACACATACGAAAATTATAAAAAGTGATGTCGATTTCTATTTTAATTAAAAATAGGTTAGATCGGACAGAGTCAAGCTCGAGTTCTAGCCTGTTGCCTCAAACCCGATTGAGTTGTCGAGCTAAGTCAACTTGAGTCGAAACAAAAATTCCTACATATCTACTATGTGTGAAATGAATGCTAAGGAATTGCTTCTTTACCACTTTCACGTTAGAAAATTGGACTGATCTTTCAATAGGTAGTTCTAACTTAACTTAATCAAATTAAACCCACTTGAATTAAACATAATTAGGTAATTCTCTAATTATATTTATGATTAATGATTGCTTAACCTTGAATCAAAATTTTTAAATAATTTGTTAAATTTTCAAATTTTCAAATTTTAAAATAACATCAAATCGGATCGAATCGATCTTAAAATTTAATTTTTTATAAACCCAAATTCGGGCCCGGGTCAAAATACCAACTGTAATACAAACACTACAACACATTTAACAAACTAACCAGAAAAAAAAAAAATTGCTACCACTCATACAGTTCAGTACTGGCATTGCCGAACAAGAGTGGTAAGAACTAGGAAAGAATCTACAAGCTTTCAACTTTATGTCACACAGGTGAAGAAGTAACAACAAGGCGGTTGAAACACTGTTGAATTGATATCACCTGGGAACTATCTGCGTTATGTCAGATTCAGTATCCAAGAACGTGGAGGTGGAGATTTCAGGAGGAGGATTATTTACTGATTGTTTTCCTTTATTTCTGTAAGAAGATGAAGTATCATCAGAACTGAAAGCTCCTGAGTTCTTGGATAGCCCTGGCTCTGTTAATTGCTTGTCGTTGAGGTGCACGTCCTTGGAAAGCATCTCCACCACTTGCTTCATGGTCGGTCTTTGATGTGCAGCTGCTTGTGTGCAGAACAACGCAACCTTAATGAACCGAGTGACCTCATTCTCTGGATATTCAGTCACTTCAGGATCAACTATATCCAACAGCCTTTCTTCTTTTCTTAGCTTCCATGCCTGCAAGAAACATATTAGCTGAGTGATCAAATGAAAGCAACAGATGAAGCTCATGGATCTTTCTGTTTCAATAAATTATTAGAGCCAAGCGATGGGATTGATTCAAGTAGCGTCTGCAAGCTCCGGAAGAAATGCAATTGACTCCACAGAATTCATCAGAAAATATGAAGTAGTTCTGCAGTAAGATGGTTATGTATTTGAAGTTCAGAAATATACCCATTCAACCAGAACCAACATATCTTCCCCAAATGCTGCCTTACTGCTACTCTTTCCACTAATTATTTCAAGTATGAGTACTCCAAAACTATAAACATCAGCCTTCTTCGTGAGCTGTCCGAGTAGCGCATACTCCGGGGCCAGATATCCGCTGCATGGTGACGTATGATTATATACATATTGGCAATAAACAGAGAGAGTATAGTAATTGATTGGTAGTAATTCTAACAGCAGAGAAGTCCATGTTTGTCCAAAACCAATGTACTTTTGCTTATCCATGCCATTTGCATCCAGCTTAAGCAATCTACTATGCGGATATATAGTGCCTAACTTATGAAGACTTGCAAAACTGATGGCTTAGTATTGGAAAGAAGCATCTAAGACCAGTTTTTCTTTGATGAATTGCTTTCATCAAGTCCAGAGAAACTAAAATGTAGAGTGCTGCAGTTTGAGTTAAAATCAATGAATAATGTTCTTACACGGTTCCAGCAACTCGAGTGCTAACGTGAGTGACATTATCTGGAAAAAGTTTCGCCAGCCCAAAATCTCCTATTTTTGGTTGTAATTGTGCATCAAGAAGTACATTACTAGCCTTAATATCCCGGTGAACGATATGCGGTTCAGCTTCCTCGTGAAGGAATAAAAGGCCATTTGCTGTACCAAGACATATAGCAGCCCTCCTTGGCCAGTCCATGGCAATATGTTTACCTTTTGAACCTGAAGCAACAGGAAAGTTATTCGTGAGGAGATTCGATCACAATACTTGAGCTGTTAAGCACGGGTTAGGGAACTTCAAATGGGGAAAAGAGGTCAAAGATCAAAGAGAACTCTGTCCAGAAAATGAAACATGTAAAAGTACCCATCAGAGTAAGATTTCCCAACAGTATCTACAACAAAGACATATCATCACATCAATTAGAGTCTTGAAAATTTCAACAATCTATTACATACCGAGTAAAGCACTCGCAATGCTGTTGTTCTCTAGATACTCATATACCAATATTCGATGGCTTCCCTCGATACAACAGCCGATGAGTTGAACAAGGTTTGGGTGTCTTATATTTGATATCATTCTAATCTCTGTGAGGAATTGGTGTGTCCCTTGTTTGGATTCTGCTGAAAGACACTTAATGGCTACTTGAGTACCATCTTTTAAAACTCCCTGTAAATAAAATGACAAAGCTATGTCAAAACACTGAAAATTTGTGAAACACCCTCTTTCTTTTGCTCCACTATTGACAAAAAGAAGAAGAAACTCATTGCAGTGCAGCAGATTAAGGTAGTCGTTACCTTGTATACAACTCCAAAACCACCTCCACCTATTCTGTTTGAAGGATGGAAGTTCAATGTTGCTGATTTCAATGAGTTGTAAGAAAAAATCCTCACATTGTTTGATCCAATCTCTGCAACATAAAGTATGCAAGAACAGATCAGTGCTATGAGCAAAGATTCCATATCAAATAGTTCAGAAAACAATACTTTTACAAACCCATCTGGGCAGATTCACCACTAATTTGGAAACTAGCACAGAACTACATGCATTTTCAGACCAACTTCAGTTCAAAGACAACATCAAATTGCCACCTCGTACTTCTAAGTAACCTCAAAACATGGCAACGGAAAAGTGTAAAAAAACTAACCATAATTGGGTGCGTTCTTCTTACCTTCTGCTTCTGCCTGATTCCGAGTATCGCTCCGCTCGCTACGAGAAGATAGACCAAAGCAGCGAAAGATCATCGCAAGTAAACTCAGTCTCCCTTATGATTCTAAACCATTTCTCTTCTTTAAGCCTCAAGAAATCAAAGAACACTCTTTTTATCTTCTTGAAATGATCATCGAACCAGTGGATTCTGATATTACTACAAACAGTAATTGGCCAAATCATTGATACCAGTAAAGATGATAGGAAGTACCTAAACGAATTAAACGAAGCAAAAAAATAAAAAAATTAAAGCACTTACATCTACTTTCTCTTCTCGCCAAGTATTGAAAAAGTAACAGTAAATAAGTGAAGTCAATAAAGGTAAGAGTTGAAATGCTAAGCTTCAAAAGCCTGAGCAAGAACAAGCCAAGTTGTTCAGAGATAGTATGGAATTCAAAAGGTGTCGAATTGGTACAGTAACAAGGAAAGGACCGGGACAAAAAATATGAAAACAGGAAGAGAAACATAAACTAAACAGGAAATTGATAGCTCAGAATAGCAATGGGAAGTGGGTCAATCATTGTTTTCATTTCCACTCATTTCCACTCATTTTTGCTTTTTCTCTTGATAAATTCTGATGGGACGAGGAAATGGAATAGAAGTAAAAGAACCCAGTGGGTTGGGCTATTTAAGGTTGCAAACTAAATGAGAAAGTAAAAGGAAAATGTCAAAAGTGGGTTGGTTGGTTGGTTAATTAAGACACACGAGAGTCTGGGTCTTCGTAAAGGTAAGAGCTTTCTCTGTTAAAAGTGATCGTTAATATATACTATTTGTTCCAAAGGTTCAATCTTCAAAAAGTACACCAACCCCATTCTCATTTCAAAGTTTGTTGGCAGAAGGTAAATGATTAAGAGATAATCACCTTCGGATTGAAGTGGAAATCTAGACGTTTGATTCTACATTAGACTCGTTCCGGCACTCGTCAATTGTTTGAGAAAGCGACACTTTGTGTTTTCTCTTTCGAATTTACAATCTACACGTACATGGCGGGCGACCAGGACCCGACATTCCTCCATTCTTATATGCATTCTAAGCTTCCGTCATTAACTTTGGCAGTTTATGCCTGGATTTATGACTTATTCAACTGTTGACATCAAATAAAATCAGAAAGACCAGTTCGTGGACGATGATGATGATGATGAAAAGGTAAACCCGATTATGTTCTTGTAACTGATTCGTCACCAAAGATGTCAGCTCATGGTTTTTATCTTTTTACCATAAAAAATAAAAGTGTAAGACAATTTATTGATTTACTTAAATCATACCTAAATCTATGATGATATTTGTGTTTGTAAGGATTGATTCCTTTTCTTGCTTTCTTCTTTGATTTATTTCTTTAAATGGTTTAGAGGGTGGTTGATTCGTGTAGGAGGATGGTAATAAGAGTTGAAATGAATATAGTAAATAATGAAAATAAATATTATCATTATAATTATGGTGATTAGTTAGGAGAAATGAATGATTATCATTATCACTGATAATGGTTGGTTTATAAAAATGTCGTAATTAATTAATTATAATATATTAATTAATTAAAATGTTATAATTAATTAATTAGAGTATTTTAATTAATGAATGAATTATATTTAATTAATTAAAATTAATTAATTAAAATATTACTATATAATTAATTAATTATTTAATTAATTATATTGTAATATTTTAATTAATGAATAATTATATTTAACTAGTTATATTATAATTAATTAATTATAATGTAATTTAATTAATTACAATATTTTAATTAATGAATAATTATATTTTAATTAATAACAATATTTTAATTAATTAATTACATTATTTTAATTAATGAATGAATTATATTTTAATTGATTATAGTTTTAATTAATTAATTAACTAATTATTATATTTTAATTAAATAATGAATAATATTTTAATTAATTATAATGTAATTAATTAATATTATTGTTTTAATTAATTATATTTTAATTAATTAATTGTATGTAATTAATTAATATTAAAATATTTTTAAAAAGAGTCATTACTAAGGAATGAGTTTCATTCCTCTACTTAAATGGAGGTATGGAGGATTCCTCTAAAGTGAGATATCAAACTATTATCTCTATAATTATAATCAATAACTAATCACTCACATTTCATTGCTTATTCATTAATCTCTTCCCAAACTCATCAACCAAGCACTCCTTAGAAACTTCTTAGATAATTTTCTAACCTGTTACAAAACAACCAACCATTATGATGTGTTTTTAAAAGAGAGGAAAGGATCTTAAACTTATTTAAGATTAAGGCTTTAAGACCCTATAACCATTATCTTGACTTACATTCATTGAACTCAAATCTATAAGTGACATAGGCCTTTAAATAATCTAACAATCTTCCTTTTGGCTCATATTCTTTAAGTCAAACCAGAACTTCACGTATTAAATAATTTTGATAATAAACAAAGAAATATCTGAAAGAAAAGCGACGGAAGAAAAGCGAAGAAAAAAAAAGCGAAAAAGAAAAGCAGGCGGAAGCTTTACGAAGACAAAAGCGACGATACAAAAGCGAATGAAGCTTTACGAAGACAAAAGCGACGATCTCGAAAATAAGACGGAAAAAGCAACATCGGTTTAAGGCGGTTCGGAGCTAAAGCTGAATAACCGCTCTTTAAAGATTCAAGAAGCGGATAGTCGAAAGCATAGTTGAAGTTCAAACTATAAATAAGAGTCGAGAATGAAGAAGAAACAACTTTGGAAAAAGTGAATGAAACTCTGTATTCATATATCATCTATCTGAGAGAAAATTACGAACTATTTTGAGTGTATATTGTGAAGAGCAACTCTTTTGTAAAAGCTCTTTATCGCTTTTTCATTTTGAAAAAGTCTCTGAGATAACTGAAGAGGCTAAGAGTAAAGAATACTTCTTTGTTAAGAGACACAGAAGAGGCTCGGTCTAAAGAATACTTATAATCAGTTTGGAGATAGTGAAAATCTCGGAAGAATATCGAGGATGGGCGTAGCCCACGGTTTGGGGTGAACCAGGATAAAATTGCTTGTGTTTCTCTCTCAACTCTTCTTTTCTTAAATCGTAGTTTTCATTATTAACAAAGTTTTCAAACTAGTTAAGAATTGATTTAAGATAAGTTTTCGAAAAAACAAGCAATTGTTATTGAAGGATTAAAGAAAAGTTTATCACAATTCAACCCCTTCTTGTATCTTGGTCGATTATTACTCGATATATTAGCGTGTGATTTACTTGATTGGTATCGGGCGAGGTGTTCAAGAATCACTCTAATAAAGTGTGAACTAAAGAAAATGATGGAATCACACACGTATATTGCGGAAGGAGCCTCGATCACGGACCTCCGGCATTCGATGGTGAAGACTACCACTATTGGAAGGATCGGATGAGATTGTTTATCGAGTCTACTCACATTGACCTTTGGGACATCATCGAGAATGGACCTTACACACCAAGATGATGATAAAATCCAATTCCACGAGAAAGATGGACGGTGAAGAAAGCAAGATTTCAACTAAACTCCAAAGCGAAATTTTTCTTGAGTTGTGCATTGGCGAAGCGAATATGACAAAGTGCATGGATGCGATCTTGCCAAAGAAATGTGGGATACATTATCAATTGCATGAAGGAACAAATCAAGTGAAGGAGTCGAAGATAAGTATTTTGGTGCATCGATGCGAGTTATTCAAGATGAAAGAAGAAGAGACCATTGATCGAATGTTTGGAAGATTCCAAACAATTGTTAATGGGCTAAAAGCTCTTGGAAGAGCGTCTGTGATCGAAGACCATGTTCGAAAGATTTTGAGAGTCGCCAAAGATGGAGACCCAAAGTAACTTGTCTGAAGCCAAAGACCTAAGCGTCTTGAAGCTTGATGAATTGCTTGGATCGTTGAAGATACAGTAGAGCTTGATCACGGAAGATAAGCCCAAAAGGAGAAGTCCATGGCGCTCAAAGCAAGTCAAAAGAATCACAAAATCGAAGAAGAAAACAAAAGGAATACATCAAAGGCGTTAAAGATTGAAGAAGCGAAGGATGATGATTCAATGAGTCGAATCTGAATCAAGTGATGAAGGCGATGAGCTATCTTTCATTTTAAGAAAGATAAGAAGAATGTGGAAAAAGAAGTCGAAAGGAAATTCAACATTTAGAAGGAACAACGGCAAAGGCGATGAAAAAGTCGATAAAGCATCCATTACATTATGAATGCAAGAAGCGGGACATTACAAGTCAGTGTCGATGTTGAAAAGACAACCCGAATGAGTAAAGATAATAAGAAAAGCATGATGGCAGCGTGGGAAGATCTGGATTCATCGAATCGGATACAAGTTCACAGCGTCGAACATGCTAACATATGTCTGTAGTGAAGAAGAAAGTGATGAGGAGGTAACTTCCGGCTATAATGATATCAAGATGCATATTCGAATTGTTAGAGGATTCTCATGCTATTACGAAGCAGAGTCAAGTATTGAAGAAGAAATGTGAAAACCTCAAACATACTCATGAGATAGAGTGAGAATATAAGTTTGAGAAAGCAAGTTGAGGAATTGAATAACAACAAAGTTGTAGATAGATCTGAAGAGATTAATCAATTGAAGCGAAATTAATAATCTCTCAATTGATCTAGCTAAATTCTGAGATAGTACAAAAAGATGAATAAAATGATAGGAGAATCTGAGACATCAGGGGATAAAGCTGGATTAGGGTTTACTAAAATAAGCTGACATTACGTAGTAAAATCGGTTGCTCAAAAAATAAGAAAAGATATCAATTAGACTTTCGGAAAGGTCATCAACATTATCATTCTACATCATTATCATTCATTACATCGTACTAACCTAAAGGACCCAAGAGAATCTGGTACCTAAAAATAAAATAATATCTCCCACGAAATCCTTCGTTGGAAGAACCAGTAAGCACCATTGGTATATGGACGGTGGATGCTCGCGTCACATGACGAAAACAAGTCTATGTTCCTAGATATTGATCTGAAAGGAGGATCGATAACTTTTGGAGACAACCAACAAGGAAAGATAATCGGGTTTGGTAAGATTGGTAAGAATTCTCATGCATGCATTAATAACGTCTTACTAGTTGATGGTTTAAAGCATAACTTGATAAGTATTAGTCAATTATGTGATTACGGTTTTGAAGTTTCTTTTAATCAAAAATTTTGTGAAGTCGAAACAAAGATGGTTCCATCTTCTTTTCGATAAAAGACGAAACAATCTTTATAAAGTTGATTTAGGCGTTTTTCGGTCTCAAAATTTTTCATGTTTTTATCTCTTGAAGATGAAAGAGCGATCGGCATAAAAACTAGGTCATGTCGGTTTTAAACATATTTCAAAACTTTTGAAACATGATTTGGTAAAGGTTTGCCACAAATTCGTTTTGACAAAGATTTCTTTTGTGAAAGTTATCGAAAAGGAAACAAGTTAAAACCTCTTTCTCTTGAAACATTTCATAACTTCTTCTAGACCACTTGAGTTGTTACATATGGACTTGTGATTGTTGATGATTTTACAAGGTTTCTTGGATACTTTTCTATCACATAAAGGCGAGTCTTTCAAGTGTTTTAGAAACCTTTCCATGAGATTACAAAATGAAAGAGGAATGTCTATAGCAAGCATAAGGAGTGATCATGGAGGAGAATTTGAAAATGAGAAGTTCGAGTATTCTTGAAGAAAAGGAATTTTCATAACTTCTACGCCCCAGGACTCCACAATGAGAATGGAGTTGTTGAGAGGAAGAATAGGACGATTCAAGAGATGGCAAGAACAATGCTGTGTGAGATGAATCTTCCTAAATACTTCTGGGCAAAAGCTGTCAATACAACATGCTACATTCAGAATAGAGTGCTGCTGCGACCAATGCTGAAGAAAACTCCCTATGAATTGTGGAATGGAAGGAGACCAAACATTTCTTATTTCCATCCTTTTGGCTGCAAGTGCACTTTTACGAACACAAAGGAAGCTCGGACAAATTTGATGCGAAGACACTTTCGGAATTTTCTAGGCTATTCTCTCACTTGAAAGGCATTTAGAATCTTCAACCTCACCTCAAAGACTGTTGAAGAAACTATTCACGTTAAGTTCGATGATAGCTCTCAACCCAATAAGGAAGAGGAATCGGAAGATGATCTTTATTACGATGCCCTTGGCGCAATGTAAGGAAGTATCTTCATCGGGAACACTTCATGATGAAAAGAGAGATATCTCTAAGAATTTTGAGTTAAAGAAAGATTGGAGATACAAAGCTCTCATCCTAAAGAGTCAATTATCGGAGAAACCTCAGAAGGTGTAAGAACAAGGTCCAAGTTCAGAAGAGAAGCCAACGTGGCATTTATATCTGAAGTAGAACCTAAAAAGATTGATGAAGCTCTAAAAGATGAAGCATGGATATTAGCTATGCAAGAGGAGTTGAATCAATTCAGTAGGAATAAAGTCTGGTCCTTAGTTCCTAAACCTGAAAAGAAATCCATTATTGGTACTAGATGGATATTCAAGAATAAGCTAGGCGAATCGGGAAAAGTAAGTCGCAATGAGGCAAGATTAGTAGCACAAGGCTATAATCGTTGAGGAAGGAATAGACTATAATGAGACATATGCTCCAGTAGCAAGACTTGAAGCAATAAGGATCTGCTTGCATATCTTTGTTGCCATGACATAAAGCTTTTTCGGATGGATGTAAAAGTGCATTTCTGAATGGCTTTATAGATGAAGAAGTCTATGTCAAACAACCTCCTGGATTTGAGGATATAAAGTATCCGGATCATGTCTCTGAGACTTCATAAAGCCCTATATGGATGAAACAGGCTCTAGAGCATGGTATGATCGTCTGAGCTCATTTCTTATTGAAAATGGATTTTCTAGAGGTAAAGTTGACAAAACTCTTTTAGGAAGAACTTGTATAATGATTTTATTATTGTGCAAATCTATGTTGATGATATTATTTTTGGTGCCACCTCGAAAAAGTTATGCATAAGCTTTGAAAATATGATGAAAATGAATTTGAGATGAGCATGATGGGTGAGTTAAAATTCTTTCTTGTATTGCAAGTAAAGCAAACTAAGGATAAGATTTTATCCATCAACAAAAATATGTCAAAGAATTGTTGTCTAAATTTGATATGTGCGATGTTAAAAGTATGTCTACACCGATGCATCCTTCAAACTTGTTGTCGAAAGGCGAAAGTGGTAAGAAGGTGGATCAAACCCTATTAGAGGATGATTGGTTCTTTGCTTTATCTTACTGAAGTAGACGACATTCTATTCATGTATGCTTGTGTGCAGGTTTCGAGCCGATCTAGAGAATCTCATTACATAGTTTGTAAAGCAATTTTGAGATATCTCGCAGTACTACGATCTTTGCTTAATGTATGAGAAAGGTAAAGATTTCAGTTGAATGGATATTGCGATGCGGACTATGCGGTGATAGGATTGAAAGGAAGAGCACAAGTGGTGGTTGTCACTACCTTGGACCAAACACAGTGTCATGGTCAAGCAAGAGACAAAGCTCGATTGCATTATCAACCGCGAAGGCTGAATATATATCTGCATGATTATTGTTCACAATTCGTGGATCAAGTATCAATTGGAGGACTACTCAATACAAGAGGAAGAGATTCCAATATCTGCGACAACACCAGCGTCATCGACTTGTCAAAGAATCCAATTCAACATTCAAGGTGAAGCACATTGAAGTTAGACATCATTTCTTGAGAGATTACGTTCGGAAGAAAGTTGTCGATCTACAATTCGTGGAAGCGAAATTTCGGTGGCGAATATCTTCACAAAACCACTAAGTGAAGATCGCTTTAAAGAAATCGAGCCTGACCTCAATATGGTGATGTTAACGGACCAATCATCGGTTTTTCGCAAAGAAGAAAGCAGATGAGCGGAGGAGTTAACGGACCAATCATCTATTTTCTTTCGCGAAGAAGCGGATAGATGGTGATGTTAACGGACCAATCATCGGTTTTCGCAAAGAAGAAAGCAGATGAGCGGAGGAGTTAACGGACCAATCATCGGTTTTTTTCGCAAAGAAGAAGCGAGATGAGCGGAGGAGTTAACGGATCATTCATCGATTTTTAAAGACAAAAGAGAAAAGGCGGCGATTAGATTGATCATCGATTTTCAAAAGAAAGACAATGAAGCGGTGGAGTTAAGCGGCGTTGGCGGTTTGAGACTTAAAACTTCTTTCACAAAGAAAAATTTTAGAGGAAAAAGGTCGGATCATCGAAAAGTACAATCGTTCTAGAATTTGCTATAAAATCCCTAAAAGCGGCGTTTGGGATCTCTAACAAATTCAAAATTGCTAGTTCTCTGAAATCTCTCGAAAATTCTTCAAGCGAGTTCCTATTCACTCGAAATCAACAAGATGAATGTTAAGCCCATTTTGCGAGTTGAGCGAGAGCAAAGCCGGGAAGATTAGTAAACTTTGAAGATCTAAGAAGGAACAAATGGATATAGAGCCGGAGATAATAGCGGCAAGATGGAGAAACTTCTTTCAAATACGAGAGCAAGTTTATCTCAACGAAGTTTATGAGTTCTGGAAACAAACTAAAAGTGTGGATAATACAATCGTATCGTATGTAGAAACACTCCACATTATAGTAACCAAGGAGTTCTTGGAAAGAGTCCTTGAATGTCCGTGTAATGGAGTTCAACCTACTAACATGGTGAAATGGATGACTAAGTGAAGTTGAGCGAAGATGAAGTTACTCGTCAACTTTATGGTCGAAACAACCCAATGAAAGAAGAGCCTCTTGGCTTGTACCAAAGCAAGGTTTTGTTTCTTTGTGTTGTGTGTATGTGTTACCTAGGATAGGTTCAAGACATCAAGTCACTACTTTGGATGAACAATGTATCCTTCATCTCTGAATCACCAACCAATAGATTTACCATTTTGATTTATCAATATATGGTTAAATCAATAAAGGATACAAACACTCTCCGTATGGGATGTTGTTGACAAGGATGTTTAAAGAATCGGAATCAGATTGGGTTAGGAGTCGAGACGGAAGGTATCTGTAAGAAGTTATATAGATTCAACATCGATTACCAAAATGGGTGCGAGATTTTCGGATAAACAAGGAGCGAAGAATCAAGGAAAGCAACAAGCGAGAGGGAGCCTAAGCAGAAGAAATCCTCATGAAGGAGAGAAGATCACACTCTCGAGTCGAAGTCAAGATCTGTTCGATTTTTGAATCGGTGACTTAAAGCGAAAGGGAACCTTTGGTGAGTGACATTCATAAGCAAGCAAACGTCACCCACAAAGGAAGCTGTCTGACGAGAAAAAAGCCGATCCTTCCGAGATTCAAGCAAACCAAAGCATTATGAGCAGCGAGATCAAAAGCTACAAAATCATCATCATCAATCCTTGAGAAAGTTTGAAACTCAATCTCAAGGAAATGAAGGAAAAGGAAAGTAGAAGAACTGAGAAGAAGAAAGTTCAATCGAAGAGGTCACCAAGGTTAAAGAAAATGAGTGCAAGAAAAGAAGAAAATCCAACAACGAGGCAAAGGCTAAGAAGACAAGGCTAGAAAAGCTGTTGTTGACATTTCTAAACAATCTGCTGCATGTCTTTGTTAGTCTTTGTTGATCTTCTTTGAAGTTAATATGGAAGGCACTCTTGAAGCGATTGTGGAAGGCTGTTAAGGTAATATTAAGGATTCTCACAAAATTCTTAATAATCCAATTTTAAAGAAATAGTTCCTACTACTTTTCAGTCCACACTTGTCCATAAACAAGTTGCTACACATGTTTTGGGACGAAGGCTACTTAAAAGTCGTAAGTGTGATGATTAATGTTCCATCCAAGTATTTAACTTTTAAAGAGAAAGTTGGGAACACAGTTGGTTGTAATAGAGAGAAGAAGACCAAGTCTGTCATCATCCGAGACAAACCAAAGAGATATGTGAAAGCCTTCTTCAAATCAGTTGAATATGATAATGGCATTTTACATCATTGGATAGGGGTTACAAAATTTCTATGATCAATCAAGAGAGTTGGGAGAGAACCATATCCACGAGCCATTTGGAGGCGTATCACTTCTTATCCTATCTTGGCGATACAATAATCAAGGTGGTACGATCTTCAACCACCAAATTTTGTTGAACTCAATTATGAAAAGCTAAAGTGAAAGTTCAACTGAGCGATATTGGATGACATATCTGCGATCGATTGAAGAAGCAGTAAAATTGATTGATCGGCATGTAAGGAGAAAAGGAGTGGTAAGTCCATCTGCGTGTATCAAGATCCGGGACCAAGTCTAACTAAGGCAACATCGGATGATCCACGGGAGGCAATATCGAATGGGTCGATATTGTTACATTACGATTGGCAACTCGAATGTTGTTTTACTATATCTGAGAACATTCTGCGAAATCGACCTCTGTGGGAGATCACTTCAATTCGAAGCTATGCCATGGTTTGGGCGCACTTTTCAGCGAATAAGAGATTCCTATGATCTTGATATCAATGAACAAGTTATGTTGTTCCTCCTCCTCTTCGCAAATCATTGAACTAAATGTCTTTAACAAGGAAGCTTATACAACAACGGTGGCTATCGTTGAAAAGCAAGTTGTTAAGGCGGTACCCTCGACTGCAGATGAATCATCAACTCTAAAGAAGCATGTTGAAGCTTGATAAAGATATGAAGAAGATTAAGAAGATCTTTGAAAAAGTTGGTGAAGCAGATTGGAAAATAATTTTTGATCAATAACAAATAGGGAGAAGGGAGAAGGAAGAGAGAGGGAGAAGGAAGAAATCAATTTGGAAGGATGAAGATAATATTTTTCTCAATAGTTCAGTATAATTCACAAGTATATGATACTTTTCATATTTCTCACAAGTATTTGTTATTATCAAAAGGGAGAATGTTAAGTCAAACCGGACTTCACGTATTAAATAATTTTGATAATAAACAAAGAAATATCTGAAAAGCGGAGAGCGAAGAAAAGCGAGACGAAAGAAAAGCAGAGAAAGAAAAGCAGGCGAAAGCTTTACGAAGACAAAAGCGGACAATACAAAAGCGGTGGAAGCTTTACGAAGACAAAAGCGAGCGATCACGAAAATCGAACGGAAGAAAGAAACATCGGTTTAAGGCAGTTCTGAGCTAAACTGAATAACCGTTCTTTAAAGATTCAAAGCGAGATAGTCGAAAGCAGTTGAAGTTCACTATAAATAAGAGTCGAGAATGAAGAAGAAACAACTTTGGAAAAAGTGAATGAAACTCTGTGTATTCAATATACATCTATCGAGAGAAAATTGCGAACTATTTTAGTGTATATTGTGAAGAGCAACTCTTTTGTAAAAGCTCTTTATCGGTTTTCATTTTGAAAAAGTCTCTGAGATAACTGAAGAGGCTAAGAGTAAAAGAATACTTCTTTTAAGAGACACGAAGAGGCTCGATCTAAAGAATACTTGTAATCGGTTTGGAGATAGTGAAAATCTCGGAAGAATATCGAGGATGGGCGTAGCCCACGGTTTGGGGTGAACGGGATAAAATTGCTGTGTTTCTCTCTAACTCTTCTGTTCTTAAATCGTAGTTTTCATTATTAACAAAGTTTTTCAAACTAGTTAAGAATTGATTTAAGATAAGTTTTCGAAAGAACAAGCAATTGTTATTGAAGGGATTAAAGAAAAGTTTATCACAATTCAACCCCCCCTTCTTGTGTATCTTGGTCATATTATTACTCAATATATTAACGTGTGATTTACTTCAGTTACAATTTGGTAATTCAACAATAAAATTTTAAGTGCACACAATACGTAAAATCAATCAAATCATCCTTAATTGAATTAAGATGATGAGATCATGGTTGTCACAAGTTATACAACATGATTCTTTCTGTGTATCACATAATCAATTCAACTCATAAAATTTTAAATAGGTAATCTGTAATTGTTATCTCACAAAAAATAATTATTGTATACAACATAATATGGATAATAAGTAAATGAGCAAAAAATATGATTGTAATTGAATCCACAACTGTTATAACAATTTGAGCAAAACATTTATATGTATATATACATGTCAAAATGCTATGCTAATAAGGACTTATCTATAATGCTTATTCGTTTAACATGGCCAATAAATATTTTGAGCAGTAAGTCTTTAGTTAACGGATCTGCTATCATGAGATTGGTACCAACATGCTCAATTAATATTTTATGTTTTTACACTTCTTCTTTTACAAACAAATACTTCAAATTCGTACGTTTCACATCCTTTGAATTCTTGTCATTTTTAGAGAAGATAACGATTGCATAATTATTACAATAAATTCTTAACAGTCTATTAATACTATCGACAATGCTAAGACCTAAGATAAAGTTTACATAACTACAATCCATGAACCATGGCCTCAAAGCATACCACAAATTCAACCTTTATAGTGGAAGTAACAATGACGGATTGTTTTCACTTTTCACGAAATTGCTCCTCTAGCTAATAATAACATATAACCAACTATAGACTTAGTGAGTCTACATGAACCGACATAGTCTGAATTGAGTAACCTATCACTTTGAGATGGGTTGCTTTTTATATGTGAGCATATAGTCCTTTGTGCCTTGTAAATATCTAAGAATTTTCTTTGCGACTTTCCAAGAGTCCATTTCAAGATTGTTTTGATATCGACTTAACATTAGATAACAAAGCGATATCCGCTAAGTGCATGTTTGAATATAAATTAAGCTCCCAACTGCTGATGCGTAAGGAATAGACTCCATTTCTTTACATTTCAAATCGTTTAGTGGATATTGTATTTGAATAAATTTGTCCCTTTTCTGAATTGGAATTATCCCTGTGGAACATTTGTCTATTTTAAATCTTTCTAATACTTTCTCGATATAACCTTTCTAAGATAATCCTAACAATCTTTGTGATCTATCACGGAATAATTCAATTCATATTACGTAGGATGCTGCTCCCATATCTTTCATTTGAAATTATTAGACAGAAAATTCTTTATATCATATAACAAAACTATATTATTAGTAGTAAGAAGGATATCATCAACATATAGGACTAATATAATGAACTTGCTTCCATTAACTTTTATATATATATACCAATCAATGGTGTTTTCAACAAAACCATAAGGCGTAATAATATTATTAAACTTAAGATATCATTGTCGGGAAGCTTGTTTAAGTCTATATATTGACTTCTTTAATTTACACACTAATCGTTCTTTTCTGTGGTTATGAAACCTTTGGTTGATCTATATAAACTTTTCTTCTAAGTCACTATTTAGACAAGCGATCTTTACATCATTTTGGTAAAACTCTAAATCATAATGAGCTCTGAGGCCATAACAATTCTTAAAGACTCATTCTTTGAAGCTGAAAAGAAGGTTTCTTTATAGTCAATGCCATCCTTTTAAGTGTAATCTTTGGCAACAAGTTTAACTTTATATCTTTCAATGTTTCCTTGTGAGTCACGTTTAGTCTTAAAGACCCATTTATAGCCCACTTGCTTTGCACCTTTCAACAACTTAACTAATTTCCATACATTGTTGTCATCCATTAATTTCAACTCTTCTTTCATAACATTGAATCATTTTCAAAATTGCTACATTCTATGGCTTGTTTGAGCGAGACTAAATCTAATCAATGCTCAAGTCACATTCATGTTCAAGTAAATAAACTTTATCGTCACTCAAAATAGCTTGTCTTCTCGTCTTACAAACCTTCGTAATGCAACTTCTTGTGGCATCACTTGATCATTGTAACTTGAACATTATTAGCTAATTTTCATTAATATATTCAATTTGTGAAATTGGAACATTAATTTGTTGTTCGGTATATTGCGTATCTGTAATGCAATAAAAGGAATAACAACCGGTGGGATCACATTTGATCTGATAGTTTCTACTCGACTTGGAGTAGTTTATACTTGACTCGTGAATATTTACTTTTCACGATTCTCCATTCCCACTAATTGCACCATTCTCGATGAACCGAGCTTTACTAGATTCAACCATTCTCATACTATGATTAGGACTATAAAATCTATACCCTTGACTTTTCGGGATAGCCGATGAAATAACGACTAACTATTCTCTCATCAAACTTCTTTTCATGTGGATTATACAATCATACTTACGTGAACAACCCCAAATGTGAAGATGTCATAAACTAGGTTTTCTTCTTGTCCACGCTTTATAAGATGTCTTAGGAATTACCTTACATTGAATCCTATCAAGCAAATACGCAGAGGTCTTTAATGCATGCATCCACCATAATGAAGGTACAGTACTATAACTTATGATTCTAACAGTATCCATAAGAATACGATTACGTCTTTCATTACATCATTTTGTTGTGGTGTCTTGGGCATTATGTATTGCATACATATGCCTCGACTTGTAAGAAACTTTGAAAATGGATCGAACATTGTCCACTTTCATTAAAATTTTCATAATATTTATGTTGGGCCGGGCCCATGCGTCCGAATCCCAGGAGGGCCCTCGGTCGCCCGGCGTCAGGCGCTCCATATACCGTCGGACCCGATCCCAACATCCATACAAAGACATATTCGATTACACATACGTAAACATATACTCATACATACCATCGCATGCATTCTCAACATGCATTTCCATATCTCAAATTCATAAAACATATGTCATTCTCATTCGAAGAAATGCAACAGT
The DNA here is from genome assembly GCA_029891385.1 of Erythroxylum novogranatense. Taxonomy (NCBI): domain Eukaryota; kingdom Viridiplantae; phylum Streptophyta; class Magnoliopsida; order Malpighiales; family Erythroxylaceae; genus Erythroxylum; species Erythroxylum novogranatense. The sequence continues at coordinate 76,291 of JAIWQS010000213.1, read as the reverse complement.
ATTCTCAAATGCAGCGTAATACAAAGTAAAATGAAATTTCAAAATACAAAAGATGCTCCGTGATAAAATGCTCGGAGGGCGATCAAATTACTAACTTAAGGCAAAGCTCTAATTAGTTTGGAAGTTTCGATGCCTTGCCAAGTCAACTATCGTCTCGATCACACTTGAGGAGGGAGAGTAATGGGGTGAAGCTAAGCTCAGTGGCATATCGTTTATAGCCATTGGCAACGAGCCACACAATCAAGCAATATATATATATATATATATATACATATCACTAGCAAATCATAATTCATCAATTCAATTCACATTCAATCAGTATATGTCAAGCAATTTCTATTTCTTATCACATCAATCATTATGCAACAAATCTATCAAATCCATCATATCTTATGCTCATCAAATCAATCGTGTATGCACAAACAACTGGCTCGAGAGTTCCGTAATCCATCCGGATAACCCGAAGGTAAATCCGTAATCCATCCGAGTCCGATTTCTCAAGGATCTCGTTGCCACAAGCGGGCAACCAGGAGAAGGCTTTCAAAAATGTCAACGTGCACGTGACTCCATCCGTAACTCTCTTGCCCAAACAAAGCACATAATCCATTCGATTCATGCTCAAAGCATATCATAATTTCCATTCTTTCCATTCTTTCCATTGCCATAAAGGCCCATTAATCCATGCATAATTATGATCAAAGCATATTCAGCATCTCTCATGCAATTCAATACAAATAATGTCATATAACGCAAGCAAGCACACATCATGCAATTGCCCATACACACATAACGATAAACATATTACCCACCTAGTATCACGAGTATCGGACTCATTTGTTGTCCTTCCTCTCGCGATTGGGTCAAATCAACAGGTTCCTATAATAAACCAAGTTTCCACACAATTAATAACTATAGCAATTATTTACTAAAGCTCGAAAAGCAAAAAGTAAAGCGTTAAAAGTCTCCATCCGATTCCCATCTAAATTCTCGAACTTTCCGAAACAATTCCCAAATTTTCCTTCTTCATACAACTTGTAGTCCTTAATTTCTAGATCACAACGAATCCAAGATCACCTCATTCGGATATCTACACCAAGATCGCATGACGAATAATCGTAAAATTATTTACACGTCGCGACGTGACTTCTTCTTCGTTAAGCGGCGTGTTCATACGCGTGTCGCGACGTCGGGTCGAGGAACTCGACTCAACCCAATTCTGCAGAACCCAACTTCCAATCTGTTCCAAACTCAAATGCAACATATTTAAGGCATAGATCAAGACTTATACTACCATTCTAACTCATTCTAAGCTTGATTCATCCTAAAATCATCAATCTAAGGATTTTCCCCAACTTCCCTCAAAACCCTAAACCGTCGATTCTCCCGAATCCACACGATCCTAAGGTTTAATCCAACCATAAACAAGATAGAAAGGACTAAAACTTACCGATTGAAGCTTTAAAATCGTCGAAACCACTGAAATCGCAAACTCTTCTTCTTCTTCTCTCTTCCTCTCCATCGACGGAGTTTCTCTTCTTCTCTTTTCTTCTTTCTATTCTTTTCTTATTCTCTTCTTAAACCCTAAAGGGCTTGGGCCCTTCCTAAAAAGCCAAGGCCCAACACAATTAATCAAACTAAGGCAAAATCACAATTCATACTGAATAAGATCATAAGAAAAAAAAATCGGGGTCTAACAATTTACCACCTCTATCAGACCGCACTATCTTTATCTTTCTATCTAACTGTCTTTCTATCTCATTAACGAATACCTCTATGATGTCCACAGACTGAGACTTCTCATGTAACAGATAAATATAACCATATCGTGAGAAGTCATCAATAAAGGAAATGAAATATTTTTTGTTGCCCCAAGAAGGAACATCGAAAGGACCACAGATGTCAGTGTGTATTAATTCAAGTAATTCGCAACTTCTTATGGCTGGATTCCTTGATATATGTTTGGTTTGCTTACTTTTAATGCAATCCATACATATATCCCAATTAGCAAAATCCAATTGAGGTAAGATTTCATTTTTCACTAACCTTTATACCTTTTCTTTGGATATATGACCTAATCTTTTATGTAACAAAAAAGCGGGATATCCTTATGTGTACTACGTTTATTTCTTATAATATGGTTAACACGAAATAGAGATTCAACAAAATTAACATCAAGATTGAAACGATATAAACAATCAAAGTACTAGAACCATAATAGTACTTATGTTTATATAAAGAAAACACACGATTTCCAATCTTAAAGTTAAAACCAACATCATCCAACTTTGCAACAGAAACTAAATTCCTAATACAGTCAGGAACATAAAGACAATTTTTTAGATCTAGGTCACCTAGTGTCAAAGATCAATATGTACGTCCCAATGCCCTCTATTCGTGCCTTCATTTTGTTCCCCATATGCAAAAACTTTTTAATTCCGTTTATAGTCTAGATTGAAAGGAATCCCTGTTTAACATGTGACATACGAGTAGTTGTATCAGAATCTAACCACTAGGTATTTTTAGGCACTTTAATAAGATTTGATTCAAAACATATCGCGACATAGTATGTACCTTTCTTTTCGAATTAAGCCTTTCTTTTAGGACAATCCTTCTTAAAATGATCAGGCTTTTTGCAGAAGTGGAACCTCTTATTTTTATGGATTCAACTCTCATTAACTTTGCTGAGAGCTTTGTCCTTATCTTTGCCTTTCTTTCTTGGTTTGTTCTTGCTGCTACTAACTCCTTAATGAAATGTGAGATGAAGGAAGTATCCATTTTCTGCAATCTGCCTTCCTCTTGAATCAACATGGCCTTAATCTCTTCAAGATTCCATTTTTCTTAATGGTGTTATAATTCACCTAGAACTTGCCGAACTCAAGAAGAATTGAGTTAATAATGAACTGTACAAGGAAAGACTCACTTACATCCATACCCATGCATTTCAGTTTTGCAACTAGAATTGATATATGTGTTATATGATCATGAATAGGCTGTGACTAATTAAACTTTTTCGTTGTCAGCTCACTCATTAAAATCCCTACTATGGAAACCCAGCCTATTAGACCGTTCTCAAGCCTCATAATATTACTTGTCAGCTTTAGAACTAGTTTCAATTATGGTTGCGGGCCTTGCGTCTAAAACTATGGACAAGTCCAAATCCATTACACCCAGTTGGAACTGGAGTTGTTTGGATTAATCAACATAATTCAAACCATTGAACTTGATTAGCCCATTTCCTAAAGCAAATAAATTAGTAGATGCTGCAAACACAAAATATAGCTCACATATTAATGCTTTAAGTAAATCTAAATGGATTCAAACTAACTAATACACTTTGATTATGCATTTAAATTCTCCTTTGGGTGAAATTTAAATACATAGTGAAATTTAAATACATAGTTGTAACCTATCATGATGCAAATATAGTTCACTATAATGGACAATCAATCATATTCTAGTCAACATGCATGTTATCTTTAGATATACAATCATATTAACTAAATATGTTGATAAAGTCCCTTTAATATCATTCAATGGTCCACTTTTGGATGACCTCTTAGCGTTGTAATTAATAATCTTAATTGATAATGGGGTTCAAGTCCTTAGAAACTGATTCTATTAACATCCGAAAATAACTTTTTCAATCCATAGATATCATCACCGAAGGTTCATCAAAACTTGTGGTTCGTTGCTATTTCTGGTTCTATTTCTATGTTCTTGTTTATGGTAGTTCCTTTCATGGCCAAGATGTCGTATACGGAGAAAGTAATGCCATTACAAATACAGAAAAACAACCATACAGAAACTATCAAAACAACAACCATACAGAAACAAATAGAAAAATAACCATACAGAAACGAAACGAATAGTTGATGACGGTAGACAACAATAATGCAGCATCTTTGTTCTGATACCAATTGTAAGACAATTTATAGATCGATTCATTAAATCATACTTGAATCCATGGTAGTGTTTGTGTTTGTAAGGTTGATTCCTCTCTTGCTTTCTTTTATGATTTGTTTCTTCAAATGGTTCAGAAACTTTTTAGATAGTTTTCTAACGCGTTACAAAACAACCATCCATCATGTTTTGTTTTTAAAAGAGAGAGAAAAAAAGGATTTTGGACCTATTTGAGATCAAGGCTTTAAGACGCAATAACTATTATCTTGGGCTATGTTCATTTCACTCAAATTTATAGGTGACAGGGGCAATTGAATAATAATTTAACAAAAAGAACTGAACTGAGGAAAACTGGCTACGGAGGAATGAAGTTCTGCAACTGTGAAATCATCCCTTTTCTGTTTCTAAACATGACTAGAGCGCAAAAGATTTGAGCTTTTTCAGTGCCCAGTTCAGGAAATAGTTGAAGAACATAGATATTGAAATATCAGAAAATCTGGTAAACATGAACTCCTGAAGAAGTTCACTTCTGTTGGTTTTGTAGTTGTCGATCTTTCTGCTGTTAATTTTCTGAAATGTAAGTAATTAAGGTGGAGCTTTTCCTGGTATCAAGACTTGTCCCATTACATAATCAGAAAGAGACAACTAAATAACTTTATTGGTTGCTTCATCAGATAGCATATATGGATATTTCTTATCTCTCAATTAACCAAAAAGGTCAAAAATCATCAACACTCCGAACAAAGTATACATCATTACTTTAAACTCCATATTTGACCCACTGTGTGCAAATCTTTAAGTATAAACAGAAGTCAAAACCGTGCATTAAATTCTCTTAACTAGCCTCGTACGCAACATAAACAATCGAATTTAGTAGAAAGGTGTAAAAACTGAAGGAGTTCTTCAGATTTCCTTTCACGGAAGTTTTAATACAATATTCAGAAATACAACTGAAACAGCTCTTGAAGTTTTGAAACTTCAAATGTTGACTGACAAAGATGAAACAAATTAGGTACGCTAGTTGATTATTTCTCTTGTTTTCGGGATATAAACGCATGAATTTTCCGTCTTTCTTATGGAGTGCACAGACCTGCAGACAGGTCCTGATGATGATTTTCCAGGTAGAGTTACAGTGGGGAACAATAATAATGTCTAGCAATAGTTCAAGTCTTCTGCTTGATTATCTGGTACATCACCTGCTTCAATGCTGACTGCCAGGGGATGAATGTCCTCTCTCCCTACCAAAATCACTGTATCCAAAATCTATACCATTACCATCTGAAACGAAGTTAAAGTTGACGCTCGGTTCGGAGCTAGCATTGCTTCTTGTGGCAAGAGGAGAATCTGACACATTGAGGGTCCTGCTTTTAGTGGAATCTCCTGATCTGACACTATAAATGGAGGAAGCAGGAATTTGGGTCATAATGGGGCAAAGATTACCTCCAATGGTTCGCCTTATGTCCTGTTCAAGAGAGGAATTCAAACAAAGTATTTTAACAAACAGCTACATAAAAGCAACAACATAAGTATATAACAAGCATACAATGTGGATAGTACTGAGTAAAGTGATTAAACCAGCAACATCATCCTTAACAGGATATGATAAAACATTACTATCTGGTTCCTGTCAAATCAGGTGAAACGGTATATTATCTAATTTTAGGCTTTATTTTGTGGTTTAAATTATAGATCAAATGGCTCATTCATAATGATAAGAAGAGTTGAGTTTCACCATGATTCATGAGAGGAGGTATTAAAAGATTATATGGTCCATTCAAGAGATTAAGCATCAGCAGTGATCTTAAGTGCTAACTGAGTCCAAGTTGCAATTTGTTTAGCATTATAGTCAATCTGTGAGAAGTAAAGAAAAAAAAACCAAAAGAATACCATATGCCTCAAAGCCATGTCCAGAGACTTCTTTGAAATATTTCTGCCAAAGCCCAAAGTATCAAGGGAAGATGCTTTTCCAGCATAATGTTCATCTTGCTTTGGTGGAGCCAATTTTCTCATATTTACAACTCTTTCAACCATCTTTGATCCCATTCGTACTGGATTCACGTCATCATCTCCGTTGGTCTTTGTTCTGCTCTTAACAGTTACAGAGATTCTATTGCTATTCAAACCACCATTTGAAGCCCTTCCTCTAGCAGGAGAGGATGATCGTCGTCTGTTCCTTGCCTTGGAATCAACCTCAAGAGACGATGATTGAGCACCCACAACACCTGGCCTACTCCTGGAAGCTGAAGTTGGCCTACTCTTGGTGGCTGAAGCAGGCCTAGTCCTAGTGGTTGAAACTGGTCTGTCTGGCAATGATGTCTTTAAATTCGGGGGCACATCAAGTGAAAAACCAGGCATCTCATTAGGCTTCCGAGGCCTAGATTTTACTGTCGGAGAACTTCCACGCGACGGCACCGGATTTTTCGACGTAGCGGAAGCTGACTTTGTCACTGAAGAAGATCTAACAGGAGGAACCGCCACACCAGGTGCGCTTGTAGTGGTTGATGGTAAACGGGTTGGAGTTGCTGATCTTGATTTTGACTTGGAAGATAAAACAGACGGTTTAGTGGTTGCTTTTGAAGAGCATGCAGTGGTTGTACTAGGAGTTGAAGATCTCACTGGAGGAGCTACAGGCTTAGCACAAGATAAGATGGATAGCGAAGTCGGTGTGGAAGGCCTTGAATGATTCTCTGTTGTAGGTAAAATGGGCTGCCCAGTTGGTGTTGCAGGTCGACTAGTGGATGTTGGTGTGGAAGGTCTTCTATTATCAGCATCTGAAGGGTTCAATCCAGATGGCACATTTGAGTGCTTAGATCCTACGATTGTCTGTGAAGCAGGTTCTTCCAGGACATTAGTCAGCTGCAACACCATAAAAAACAAATTGCAAGCTGTAACATGATAAATTGCCAACAGATTCCTAGAAAACTAGAGGAAATAGAAACCTGAAGAGCACAAAGAAATTTGACACCAAGACAGGACAAGACAATGGTGGAAGAAAGATCTAACAGAGGCATTCTATGCTAGAATATCAGTTAACGGGCACATGGAACTCAAGTTGCAGATTTCTTACCCTTGACTTCAGGGCAGTAGGACGAACATCGGACATTCTGAGCTGATTTGCTAGCGGTTCCATCTCCAGTGAAGGAAAAAGAGGGGTCGCAGGTGGTGTAATAAGCCTGAATATACATGGTAAGTCCAACTTGATACCACTTGATCTACAATGTAAATATATATCAACTAGTTCTCCAGCTTGAAACAGGAATGGATTGTTTAGTGATGGCAAGTTCATAGGGAATCATAATGAACCCCAAAACAAAAAGTACGAAATCAAGATCATTAACACTTCAATTCAACTTGATTATTTAACCCAATTTCAGATTTAACATTGAGATGATCCATCTCAAAGCTCTATGTTTACAAGAATAGGAACATCGCAATCAGACAGACGTAATTTAAGAAGCCAACATCATGACATTACCAATCATAATCAGATTTTTCATTCTCCGAGTCCAAGAATCTCTCTGCAGCTGTCTTTCGAGGTAGCAGAAACGACACAAACTTGGATATTGGGGAACTAGCTGCATTGTTTCCTGAAGAAACAGAGCACCAGAAAACTTATCAGTCAACTGCTAACTCATAGTACAAGATCAAAACTCAGTATGAAAATAGAACCTGGAGGAGCATCAAGCACATCTGAATCGTGAAGAAAAAGAAACATATTCCTTTCCTTCTCTTTGTCTCGTCTTCTCATCTCCAAGAACAGAGCTAGCTCATCATCTTTCTCTTTGGTCACCATCTCTTGTCTCGTTCCTCTACTTGTTTGACACTACCCTGCAGGAACATACATTGAAGGATCCTATCTGCTCAAAACTAATTGCAAAACCTTTCACTAAAGCTCACTCGAGTTCTCAGAAGACATAAACCGATAGTACCCAGATAGTTTACTTTCAAAAGGGACTTTGTAGGGATGCATTGTGGAGTCCTCCATGGGTAGTTTTCTTCTTTGGCAGATAAAGAACGAAACTTTCTTGAAAACTCAGTCGCTCGAGTGAAGAAAAATTCGGCTAAATGATTTGAAACAGAGATTACTGTTGTCTCCTTTGTTTTTTTCTCAAACGACATTGAAGACAAGAACATCAATGTAAGAAATTTTCAAATTCCTAGTTCAAATTGTCCCCAAGTATTGGAACAACTACGAACAAACCATTGGCGATTAAACCCAGAGAGAGTGTACAGGGACAGGGGCATTTTGGAAAACAGAAACGTACGCCTGCAATTTGTAAACATTGCTGTTGTTGCACCGTCTTTGGTGAGGAAGTTCAAACTTGAGCTGTTGGATTTTGTAGGGATGTCTCAGGTGTGATCGGGCGGCTATGATTGGCTGAGGTTCTGACTTCTGAGAAATTAAAGAACAATTAGTGTTTGAAACTGATTCAGCAGTTCAAATTTAGTATCATTCCTCATTGTTGGGACCCTGACTTTGTTGTTAGTTTCTGTTATTTTCAACAACTCCATGTCTTTCTGTTGGTGTCTGTAACCAATAAAAAAGGTTTGGGTGTTTGTAAATTAACCAACTCCTTTTTTTAGAAAATTTGATTTTTTATCTTGTTAATTTTCTTTTGTAAGAAATATTTTTACCAATATTTTAAAAACAAACAGGAAGTTTTAAAGTAGACAAGTGGTTTAAATGGTTTGGATTAGATTATCATAAACTCGGCAAAAAATTTAATAAAATTAAAAAAAAAGAAATATGATTAAAAGAAATTATATTTATCTACAAAAATTGAAGTATAATTAAAAAAATATTATCAAATAAAAATTAATTGATTTATAAATAGGAATAACAAAAAGGACCCTACTCAGCCTGATTTTGACTCGGGTTATCAGGTTATTGGTGGTTTAGTCCGACCTGTGGCCTGACCTTTTTGTCAAAAACATCGTTTTTGACCTTTTAAAAAAAATATATGGTGGGTCGAATTGGGCTCATTGGCATCTCCATTTATGTATAAGAATTTATTAATTTATGAAAATTAGCAATAAACTGATCAATTTTAATAATAATAGTTATTAAATAATAAAAATTATTAAAGGAAATTCAACCAACAAGTTAAAATCGAACTAAAAATTAAACAAATCAAAATTTTAAGATTGAACTTATCAAACAAAATGAGTTTTTAATCATTAATTTTACTGATATTTATGAAATTTTGGTATTTATAAATTCACTTTTAAATTTTTCATAAAATATAAATATATTTTGACATTTTCCTTAAAACTAAAATAACTTTATATGTAATGATCATAAAATTTTATTGTTGATATTACAAGACAAACTTTAACAGTTAGATTAATACTTCTAATTTATTTGCAATAACAATATCAAAATGACATTATTTTAATTATAATCAAACCAAATTTGAGCTAAGAAAAAGTTTGATTGAAAAATTGGTTCTTATCCTGCCAACTTACACAAGATGCCAAAAACTTATTCTGATAAGGCCTATGCTTATCTCTGCTTGGTTACTGAGAAAATAGATGTTTCTACAAGAAAATTAATCAGTAATTCATCCTACATAAGAGAGAGATGCTTCCACAGAGGCTTTCACCTCAAACATTAGTTCCAAAATGCAAACAAAACAGAGGTTTTACTCTGTTCAGATGAATCAGTCAAATGTCAAATGTAGAATTGCTGCTTTGAATAAGGAATTCACTGGATTTACAGTTGGAAAAGACATATTGCGGATCATATAACCGATCAATCATCCCCGATATCACTTTCTCCAAAATCTTCTTCATCAATATCATCAGGACCCAACACCATAAACCTGCTCAAAACTTGAAGTCAGACTCATAACAATTGCATAGATCTGAAAAAACAATCAGAATAAGATGAACCTTTCAAGGATAAACTTTCCTTCCTTGTACTTTTGGCTACTCTCCTTAGCATATTCCTGGAACACAAAACAGCGAAACTAAATTAGACAACACAAAGAAGTAATTGTACATTATGCAGCTACCTGTTGATCAGAAAAATGAGCTGTTTATGAACAAAAAATACAGATCTCACATATTTCCATCCCAAGATTGAGCAACACTTAACACAGAATATGTCCACAACAACGTGCATTCCTGTCATCATCAACCGCTCTTCTTTCTCCCCGACTATGACATTCACGCTATGATCATTCATGAAGTTAATGTCAGATGTGCCTCCATTAACTAGAACTGCTTCTGATATAGAATACTCATATGATCAAGCAACAAGTTTAGATATAGCACATTGGCAATGCAATGACTATAAAGTCATTACTATATAGATTATGCATATGATACACTGCCATAAATTAGTAGTGCTTCTGATATAGGATACACATATGATCAAGCATCAAGTTTAGATATAGTGAATTGCCAATAGCAATGACTATAGTCATTACTACATGAGTATGTTCCTGACCGAAAATAAACTCATATCTTGTTTCCTCTTCTTAAGTTATTAATCAACAACAAAATGCCTGTCAGAATAAGCTAAGAACCACTATAAAGTTTTACAAGAGCCTGGGATTTTGGGATTCTACAAGTTTTCCACATCAAATTGCCTGTTTTTATGCAATAGCAAAACACCAAATTGCCTTCTATGCACAACACAAGCACAATCTATAGAAGACAATCTTAAATAATGCACATCAGGCCTACAAAAACAGATAAGAAAACTGAAACGACAGATTATAGTAAAGTAAAATAGGCATAAAGTTCCTATAAGATGTATCGAATTAGTAATGAATACCAAAATCCAATAAAGCTTACACATTGTCAAAGAGATAGGCCTCTCCATTCCTGGATTGGAAAGACTGAAATAAAAACAAAACCAAAGATCAGAAATTTTTGTTAATTTACAGCTAATCCTTATAACATTCACGTGGTTAGGAAATTAAATGTAACATAAGCTCTTGAAAATCAGATTCGAAACACTTAGATTATTAAAATTTAACTTCCATGCTCATTACTTTTATCCCCAGATTGATCAGCAAAGAAGAAATGGACAATAGGTCCACCCCACCATCAGTTGTGTGGCTGATTCCTTATCAAAGCTTTCAACTTTTTCAAAGAACATGGCATAAAAGCCAAAATCAAACCTGAAATGGTGATTGAACTTAACAAACAAAAATGGAGATATACAGCAAACAAGAAATGAAACAAAAACCTTAGAAATGATATCTTCAGAGAGTGCAAGATCGGTTTTGCAGTGCTTGCAGCTATAAATGTATTCCCCATCAAGACTGGCCAAGAAAAGCCTACCCATATCTTCCAATCCCTATTCGCCAACCACCAGGAGACGATGGCCGTGTACCAAAGAAAACCTTTGAATCCACACATACCAAAGAAAACCCAGAAATCATAATCCAAGTTTAAGAATCAAAGATCAAAAAGATTGAAACTTTAAGAATCCAGCGCCAAATGAAACTGTTAGATAATGCAGATATATGAGTTGTAACAGAAAGTGACACTAAAACAAGAGAGACCGTACCACCAGGGTTCTTCCAAAGATACTGGAATAGATAGAACAGTGGGCTAATAAGCAAACTGATTCCGTGGTGAAGTGTATGTTTTCATGGATTTTAAATAAATAAATGTTCATTATTATATAATATCTCTATGCATTTACTCCAGTCAAGATGGTTAGTTACGAAGAGTTCACGTTGGAGAGGACGGATAATTAAATATCGAAAAAAAAACGAATTAGTTAATTTATAAATCTTAATTATAAAAATTAATAGATTAATTAATCAATTAATCAATTTTTAATAAAATTATTAAATTAAATTAAAAATTAACCAGTTTAAATTATAAGTACTGTTTTTGTTTAAATTATCAAAATAATGTCATTTTGATCAATAACTTCTTTAAGATGAATTATTATCAAAATGATATCATTTTGCCTTAATCCACTAGGACTTGAGCCAGTCATCCTAAACTTAAACCCGTCCATTGACTTTTGAACAGCTCAATCTGCCATGTCTAGTTCTGGGATTCTGAGTGTTCAACTCTTTTCCAGTTAAACCAAGTATTCAGAACAGTTCTGTTCTGCACCCTTATGGATATATAGCTAAAGCAGAAGAATGAAAGTAGAACTTAAGAGTAAGATCAAATCACGCTGAGATTTGCAATAGCAGAATCCATATTAAATTTAGTAAGCTTGTCCAATGCTTTTCAAATTCTGTTATTCATTTAGGCTAAAGCTAATATGTAGAAGCACAACAAAACAGTTGCAAAAAGTCATTCAAAAAATTGATTCTATCACAGGTTTGGCCTTTTGGGGGGCAAAATAGTTGCATCCCATAAATGAATGATGACAAAGTGACTCCAGAGAAACATGATATTCCCAGGAGATTCAAAGTTCAACTATAGTGAAGAAATTCTGTCCCCAGATACTGTTCTTTCAATCTCACCAATTCTTTGTGGAGGCCAGACAATGTGGGTTACCCTTCCATTGATTAAACCCAAAGGAATCTGCAGCAAATAGCTCCTTCGAGTTAGACAGAGAGTATGAAATATCAACAAGGAAAACGAAATGTATGTTCCGGGACTATTGAGCACGAGAACAAATATACCAGCCACCCTTCAACTTTGTATCTTGAGGAAAACTGGAAACTTTTATTTTATGACAAATGTTATAGCATCATTGCATTCAAACCAAATCCTACAAAAACAAGGAACTATTGCAGTAACTTACCGGACCAAAAGACCTAGAATCCATGCTAGAACTTGGATTATCTCCCTCAACCCAGCAATGCCCTACTGGGACCTTAATCACATCAGATGAATAAGGAGTTGCAACCCAATCGCCAGGTAAGCCGATAATTCTCTTAATATATTTTTCGTTGTGATTACTCGGGGACCTACAAAAGCATGCAACCAAAGCAACATCAGATAGAAGCACAACAAGAATCCTGCAGTAATATACAATCATGACATTGCATAATGACATTAAAGTGGGCAGATAGGATCTTCAAATTTCCAACTCAGTCATGACATTGCATAATGACATAAAAGGGGACAGATAGGATCTTCAAATTTCCAACCCTTCTGGAATGATTTCAGAATCAACCAACAATAAGACATATATATACTTGTACGAACTGGGATAAAATTATCAAAAGCAAGACCTACCAAAAAACTACGACATCACCATGTGAGAACTTGTATTTCTCAAGGCAAAACTTCTCCACTAAAACATAGTCATCTGCAGCCAAAATGACAATCAAACGATCAAAGTCCACCAATGAGAAATACCACTTGGTCTTTACTCAGTATTACCACTAAACAAACCTCCGTAAGTGTTGGTTCTGGGGTTAAATGTGGGAGACATGGAATTTCCCCGCTCCGGAACAATGCTTCCAAATCGGTCTCGAACAGTAATTCCTACAAGCCCAATTGTGAAGAACTTCTTTGTAGCGTTCCACCAGAAGTAGCGAGATGCCATTCTCCAGGCAAATGCATGTCAGGAAATGACTTATAATAAACTGTACCACGCACCATTGCAAACACGTAAGACAATTACGACAAAAGGCAATCACACCCTTTAAGCATCATCAATAAAGTCACGTACACATAGCTTAAAATGTTCTTTTGATTTTCTAAATTATAAATTATTGCATAACCATTTATAATAAAGTGTAAGATGAAATTACCTATAAATTATACAAAAATATTTATATAAAATTAATGATATAAAATATTTTTAATATATATATATATATTGAAAATATCATATTTATTAAAATGTGTAGCTATGATAATATTGTCATAATTATTCCTTTTAATTTTATTATAACAGTTAATTATAATGTAAATGTAAAAAGTTAATATCTAAGAACAATTTATTTCAAATATTTTTTTACGAGTTTAAAATTATTATAATTATTTTAATATGATTTAAAATATACGTATATTAAGTTTATAGTATAATATTTTCAAACTTTTAATTTTGTTTATAAATTATGCACAGAACTCTTAGTTGATGGTGTTGATGCAAATTATATACTTCAAATAATAATTATACATGTAACTTTTAGTTATTGTTTATTTGTTTTACTTCTAGATATTATTGTATCTCTACAACTAAAGAAATTATAAAACTTTTTATATCCGCATGTCAAAGAGTACAAAGTTTGAATTATTGTAATAATATTGTCTTTTCATATTATATCTATTATTAATAATCATTGCAAAATATTATATTTTTATTACACATATTAAAAGAAAATAATATCATGATTACTCTCAATGCATTTAAACTTTTTATTTTATATTTCATGTTTACACAAGCCTGAACTTAAGATGTGATCATTTTACCAGTTGCATACCTACAGGGCGTACACGTGGATTCATGTCTCAATGTCGTAGCTAATGGGGAGAACAGATCATCAATTCCATTTAGTCTGTATCCACTCTGTTCCATTCAATTTCTCTCTAGCCCATTTATTGGATGAACAGAGTGAAACAAACTAAATAGAACAGACGATTTGATCCTGCTAATGGGAGCACTAGTGTATTTATTCTATGGCTGGAAGCATAGCTCATTAATGAATGCAATCTATGTTCCTAATGCTTGTGCTGATGAGATCTACAGCACCTCACCTGAACATCTACAGTAAGTTTTGCATAAGCATGAAAGGAGGTCCTTAGTTTCCTGTCCTTAATGAAGTCAGAGTAGCCAATGTGCAAAGCTTGAGATTGATATCCATCTACCAACTGTAAAGTTTTTCCAGACCTAAACAATCGTAGGTTATAGAAACATGTAAATAACTTGTAGCTCAGAACATACTAAATCAATGTATTTAGATACTACAACTGCTAGGAATGACGGTAGTCATCCCATTTCCATGGAACACGGATCTTTTTATAGAATTTGTATCGCAAGAAAGAAAAAGAAGCAAGAGAAGAAAGATATAAACACCCCCTCCACCACCACAGATCCCAAACCATTTAAATCACTTAAGAAAGCTAAATGCCACCCAAACATTTTCTTTAAACACACACTATACATGCATTAAAAGGGTGGGGCATTTCATCAAACAATATACATGCATGATTTCATATTCCCATTATTAAACATACAAAGTTCACAAATTAGCCAAATCAGTATCACCAAACCACAATAATCTCCAAACAATCAACTATTAATAATAAATCAAATTTGAGAAGAGAGATTACCTTCTTAACGATAACACGTTGGTTAGTTAGTGACGTCGGTGACTTCACACTTGCGACGGCCGACGAGGGAGCTGGGGAAACAGAGAACAGAAGCGCGGGATTGAAGAACAGCAGAAAAACAAATGACACGAGGAACGGAAGAAGAGGTGAAGAACAGAAGAACGTGACCGGGTGAGGGGGAACTGGGATGCCAGGCCCGAGTTTAAGCACATCGCTTTGCTGCTGAAGCATTTAAGCTGTATTTCTGCCACTAAACGACGTCGTTTCGCTCTCAAAACAAAACGACGCCGTCTTGCTTAGGTAAGTTATGTTTTACTATATAGACACGACGTTCTTTTGTTTTACATATTTGTCGAGTCACTAGTTATAGGCTAGGTTAGTTGGTATGAGCCTAGGCTCGATCCGAGCTCATTGGCCCTCGGCCTATGGCCTGATCTGAGGCTGCTCGGGCCTAATTGATGTCATTAAATTTAATAGGGCCTGTTGATCACAAACTTAGATCCGGCCGAAACATGTCATTTTTGCCTTATTTCTTGAAATGCAAATTTAAAAAAAAATAAGTAATACGTAACTTTATTTCTAATTATTAAAGAGATTGTTTTCTCATTTATTCACTGTCACCAAATAAAGAATATAATTTCAATGAAAAGTATATAGTTAAAATTTTAAAATATAAAACATCATTACAATTTTGTTTATTTGAAAAATATGTGGTTGGGTCGGCAATATTGGGCCCAAGTCCAATATTACGGTACGATCGATCAATTTCACAACCATGGCTTAATCTGTCTAATCTATATATCCACGTAATTAATTAGCATAGGAAAATCTCCCACGCGTCACGTAAGAAAACGTAAGCACCCAAAACCTAAGCGGAAAACGTATATAAGGTATTATTCTCTCATAACCAAGGTACAAGATCATAACCTAGTTGTTTTCGATCGATATTAACCTCACCTCCACCAAAGACTTACTTGGCGTCGGAGGCAAATCGGGATCTCACCCCGACGTGCCTTCCTTTGTTTTCGGAGACTTTTCACCAAGATCGCTTCAATGTACATCGAGACATGGATCGAATGACAATAACCAGTTCAAATGAATCCGGCGAACCATTTGGCGCCCACCGTGGGCCCGACGTCCGGAACCACGTCCGTAACCACTCAAATCGGCCGTGCGGCGGCAACGAATCTGGCGTGGCATTGTCACAGCTCTGGCGATCTGGCGCTTAGGTTTGCAAATGCCACCATTATACCGCCGCCGCATGTCTCACGCGGAATCCTCACATCCGAATGATCGTGAGCTTCGGACTTTTCGAAGCAAGAGGAGCAGGCACTGCGGAGGATAATGTCGCGTTGACACATACAAATCCTCAAAGACCGTCGAAGCGGATCTTCCTCCGGCCAAAGTGCACCACTTTGACTCGAAGCGGATAGAGAGGCCGCGGTTTGTTGATCCGACAAATCTTGCGATCTCAATAAAGCAACCACCCCAGACCGCCACAAGACGGCCAACCGCCTCGACAAACTAGCGTGATAAACGATCATCGCTATTTGAAGCCCTAGAAAAACCGCGGATGATCGGTCTCACGCGGCTATGAAGTTACGAACAGACCGCCGTCGCCAATCGACTCTCCTTTACTTGGAGATCTTGGATAGTCTCCAATACCCGACAAAAATACCAACACCCGAGAAGTATAATGGGAAGACCGACCTGGACTACATACGGCACTTCCAATCCATGATGAGCCTACATTGCGTTCGGACGCTATCCAATGCAAGGCTTTCAGACAGACTTTCCAAGAGGGAGCTCGGCGATGGTTCAACAACTTACCCCAGTCAGTATAACATGCTTCAAGATTTCGGATCGCTCTTCCCGAACCAATTCGCCA
Source organism: Erythroxylum novogranatense (assembly GCA_029891385.1). Lineage (NCBI taxonomy): Eukaryota > Viridiplantae > Streptophyta > Magnoliopsida > Malpighiales > Erythroxylaceae > Erythroxylum > Erythroxylum novogranatense. The sequence goes on along the minus strand of JAIWQS010000213.1, from coordinate 59,292 downwards.
CCATGAAGCTTAATCGCAGAAGACGGCTTTGAGGTGATGCAACTCACCCAAGGAAGGAATGAGAGTTTGGGAGTTCATCACTCGGTTTAATAATGAAGCGGTCGGTACAGACCTCACCGCCGTTTATCTTTGGCCGCCCTCATGAGCAATCGAGACGAGGAGTTCAAAAGTCGCTAGCCCTCGATCAACCCCGATCTATTCAGAGATCGGATCTCAAGCGATAAGTACATTCACTTCGAAGGTGTTAAAAACACAAAAGCCGAAAGCGCATTTATCGCGGTAGAGTGGTAGGTCGGATGAGCCTCACAAAGACAATGAGACCAATCGACCGAGAAAGCCGGCGGCGGCATTGGAATCAACAAGACTTTACCCGCTTAACAAACGACACGCGGAAGTCTTGACGGCTATGATAATGGGGGGAAACTATCGAGAGCCCAAAAATGAAAACCCTCTACAGGATGAAACACTAGTGTGTATTGCCGTTTCCACAAAGAAGTCGGACATGACACTAAGATTGCTGGCAATTGAAGAAAGAGATTGAATTGCTCATCTGAAGGAAGATTAGGCGATTTGTGAAACAAGGGCAAAATGCCGGCAGGACAATCAACAGAGAACGAATCGGCCAAACAATAGGCGACCACCACGGAGGCGAAATAGCAGGAATGACGGGGAGGCGTAACACTAATGCCGATAACCAACAAGAAGGAAGAGGGCGGTCGAGGAAAGAAACGGCGAAATGCGAACAACAGAATGACCGACCACCGGGGTCATAAACACAATATTCGGTGGAAATGCGTGAGGGATCCACCACTAAAGGCGGAAAGATACGCCAAACAATTCGGCGAAGACGTGCCCATCAAGAAGTCGAAAGAGAACGACGGAATGATTTCTTTCGACGAGTCGACCTAAATGGAGTAAATTGCCCGTGATGACGCCTCGTCGTAAACCTTAATATGGACGATTCACGAGGTGAAACGGGTGATGATAGACACAGGCAGCTCGGTCGACCGCTATATTACGAGGCTTTCAAGCGAGATGAAGGTGCGAAAGAGCGCTTACTACTACTGACGGCCCCATCAAGGGAGTGACCTGGCGTCGACTTACCCGCTCGGGTAAATTTGAAAGTGAAGTTCGGGCAGAAGCCATGTCAAGTAGAAAGGAACGTTGAGTTCTTAGTCGTTAAATTCCATGGGGCGTACAACGCGATAATCGGCCGGGCTACACAAAATGCCCTTAGATCGGTCGTCTCCACTTACTACTAGGTCATGAAATTTCCGACACCTCACGGAGTCGGAGTTGTCAGGGGCCAACAGAAAATTGCTAGAGAATGCTATTTAGCGGAGACGAAGACATTAGATGGTACAGGTAGTCTTACGAGCTCTCTTGATGTGAGCCGCGAAAAGGTGGAAAGGATAAATCGGTGGAAGAAACGCAAAGTCGTCTTTGGATGAAGCCGACCTCTCTAAATTACAAACCTAGGCTCGAGCCGCGGGGAGACTGGTTAAAGAAATCCGGATCGTCTCGGAGAATAAATCGGTCTTCCTTTGGTACCAAGCTTACGTGCCCTAATCCTCGATCGGTCACATCTCACTCCCTCGGCATTCGGCATGACTATGCCGATCGATAAAAGAAGCGATGCCACGAAGAAAGAAACCATGGGGTGATCAAGAAGGAAGTAGCGAACCTGCTAGAGGCCGGATTCATCCGAGAAGTCAAATACCGGAGTGGCTCGCCAACGTGGTGTTGGTAAAAAGAAGAGCGGAAATGGAGAATGTGTATAGACTTCACCGACTGAACAAAGCGTGTCCAAAGGATGACTTCCACGCCTAAGATCGATCGGTTGGTGGACTCCACTTGAGGCACGAGCGTCAGCTTCTGGACGCCTTCTCTGCCATCATCGATCCAAATGAGCTCGAAGACGAAGAAAAGACCGCCTTCATAACCGACCAAGGCACTTTTGCTACCAAGTAATGCCTTTCGGTCTGAAAAAGCCGGGCGACCTATCAACGGCTCGTCGAGAAGTCTTTAAACAATGATAGGCGGACGGTGGAAGCTTATGGATGATATGGTGGTAAAGAGTAAGACGGTCGCGAGCATGTGCGAGATCTCAAAGAAGTCTTTCGACTTTAAATAAGTTCCAGATGAAGCTAAATCCGAAAATGCGTCTTCGGTAGCATCCGAAAATTCACAGGGTTTATGATCACTCAATGAGGATCGAAGCCAATCGAGAAGATTGAAGCCATCATACGGATGTCCTCGCCACAATGCTTGAAAGACGTCGATTACGACCGGTTGGTAGTTTCACGAAAGATTTATTTCTAGATTGGGAGACAAGTGCCTCCCATTTTCAAGGTCTGAGGAAAGCAAATGTAACCCGGTTCAATGGCGGGATGAGTGTGAAAAGCTTTCCAACACTTGAAACAATATTTGTCTAGACCGCCTGCTCTGCAAAGCCTACCGGTGGGAAACCCCGATTCTATATTTGGTCAATCACGGAAGGGTCGATCAAGTAGCAGTACTTATTCGATCCGAAGGAGGCGAGCAACACCCCGCCTACTACGCCGAAAGTGTTGGCCGGGCGAACGCGATCTGGCGCCCATAGAAGCTAACACTCTCTTTGATAATGGCGCCGTAAAGTCGAGACCTTACTTCCAAAGTCATACCGTTGAGGTATGGACCGATCAACCCCTCAGGCAGTGCCTCAAAAGCCCGAAACCTCGGGTCGGCTGATAAAGTGGGCGGTAGAACTAGGAGAGTTCGATATTCAATACAAGCCCCGCACGACCATCAAAGCACAAGTGTCGTGATTTCATTGCGAGATGAGCCAACCGAGCTCGAAGGACGAGGTTCCCTTTGGAATTTGTTCGTCGACGGGTCATCCAATGCCGAGGGATGCGGAGGCGGGAGTAGTGCTAATTAGCCCGCATCACGGATGAGAAAGTGAGTACGCCTTCTGGAATTCAAGGCCTCAATAATGAAGCAGTGAGGCTTTGATAGCCGGCCTCCAACTAGCTGTGGAGATGGAAGTACGACATTTGAAGATATATAGTGATAGCAGTGGTGGTCGGCCAAGTCACCGGGAGTATGAGGCCGAGGAAATAACATGATCAAGTATCTCGAGTGGTAAAGCAAGAATTGAGCAACTTGGACAATATTCGATCAGCAGAGTAGAGCGAGCTCGAATGCTAGGCGGACGCGCTCTCCAAAATAGCTTCCGATCGTGATGCAGTAAACAATATTCGGGTCGAACGATCAGACCGTCCCTAGCATCCGTAGTCGATGAAGTTCTTAACATAAATATTGATCGACCGAAATTTGGACGGAACCGATCATGCAATACCTTTTAGAAGGAAAGCAACCGAAGACCCATCGAGTCCGGAAGTTAAGGAGGAAGGCGGCCGAATATACGGTCGTCAATGATGTTCTGATAAGCGGTCCCACGATAGCCGCTACTTGATGCTCGAATGAGGAAGAAGCCGAAGCGCAATGGTCAAGTCCATGAAGGGATGTCGAAAATCACATAGGGGGGGAGGTTAGCTCACCGGTTGATCGAATGAGGGTACTATCGCCAACGATGAGAAGAGATTGTCGAAAAAGGTCGACCGGTCGCGAAGCCTGCCAGAGAAACAAAGAAATTGTCTCACCAACCTACCGAGAACGAATGAAGATCGTAAGTCATCCTATCCTTTTCGCCGATGGGAATGGATATCTGGGGCCTTTCCCCTGGTCCGGACAAAAGAAATTCTTGATAGTGGCGATTGGAATATTTCACCAAGTGGGTGGAAGCGGAATCGCGCTACAATAACCGAGGGAAAATGGTAAGCTTCATAAAGAAGAACATCTTGCCGTTTTGGAATGCCTATGGTGTTGATCATGATAATGGTCGGCGATTCGACAATGACAAATTTAGAGATTTCTAATCGACTAAAGATCGAGCTACGGTTAACTTCTGGTCGCCCATCCCCAAAGTAACGGCCTCGCAGAAAACACCAACAAAAGATAATGAACGCTCTCAAGCGCTGAGACGGAGAAAGACTTGGGTAGAGGAAGTAGATGAAGTATTGTGGGCGTATAGAACCACAATCTAACGGAGCCACAAAGCGAAACACCATTTCGGATGACCTTGAGCGAAGCTTTGGTCCCGGTTGAGGCATTGCCTAATCGAGGGTGTCGGGTTACGAGGAAGAGCAAAATAGCGAGGCCCGCAGAAAGCGTAGCTTCGTTCTCCTTAGCGAGGACAGATAAAGCGGCACCGCTTCCGGAAGCCATCGTGCAAAGCGACTAAGTTCTACAATGTAAGTGGTCAAGCGAAGCGGTATAAAGGTCGGAGGATACGTCCCACGAAAATCCAAGCTGCTAGAAAGCATCCCGAAAGCTCGGACAGACGTGGAAGGACCCTATCGAGTGATTAAGCAAGCGGGCATGGTTCTTACATCCTTAGCGATGAGAAAGGGAAAATTCTATCAAGGCCATGGAATTCCTGTAACTTGAAAGCTTTCTACCAATAGATAAGTATTCATGCTAGTTAATCTTTCTTGTTATCATTTTGTATACATGTGGGTACCTTTTCCCGTCCTTGCCGTGGGTTTTTTAACGCCCACACCCTCGTTATCATCAATAAAGGGTTTTTAGATTTCTTAGCAATAACAAAGTTACATTACATTTGGCAAGAGTAGAAAATCCAATTAACCACCGCCGGTATCTCCTTAGATCGACCATTGCCGATCGGTCGCCAGACGAGATCCTCGACGCCATCACTATGGCTCGGTATCTCCTTAGATCGATCACCGTCGATCGGTCGCCAGACGAGATCCCTCGGATGCCATCACTATGGCTTCAGATATCTCCTTAGATCGACCTCGATCGATCGGTCGCCAGACGAGATCCCTGGACGCCATCACTATGGCTCAGATCTCCTTAGATCGACCTCGATCGATCGGTCCGCCGAACGAGATCCCCGACGCCATCACTATGGCTCGGTAACTCCATAGATCGACCTCGATCGATCGGTCGCGAACGAGATCCGGGGACGCCATCACTATGGCTCAGTATCTCTTAGATCGACCTCGGTCGATCGGTCTCGTGACGAGATCCACGGGCGCCATCACTATGGCTCGGTATCTCCTTAGATCGACCTCGCCGATCGGTCGCCAGACGAGATCCTCGGGCGCCATCACTATGGCTCGTAACTCCATAGTCGACCTCATCGACGGCCGCCAGACGATCCTCGACGCCATCACTTTGGCTCGAGATATCCATAGATCGACCTCATTCGACAGTCGCCAGGGCGAGATCCTCGACCTCGCCGGCGATCTCCATAGATCGACTACGCCGGTCGGTCGCCTAAAACGAGACTTGAACCATCAATCGCCCTCACTTATCGCTGCTAGATCGCCAAGACAACTCTCGAGACGACGATCATCGCGGTCGATCGGTCGACATGATCTAACTTGCTCGAAGGTTTGGCTACGAGTAACTTCATCGAAATTCTCCAAGTATAAAAAGCAAGAATACTAAAAAAGACAAGTTAAAAAGAAGCAAAGATCACATTGAAGAAAATCGGCCCTGGTCACAAGCCCGACCAGGTGAGCTTTACAATTGTGGGGGAGAATACCCCGGGGAACCTTGAGAAACGGAGGAGAAGCCGAACCGAGGCGGGACCCGTGGGAGCAATCAATGAGTATCTTCATTAGAAAGATCTTCGAGAGCAAATCAATAGGAGCAGGAACCGGGAGCAATCAAGGAACATCTTCATAAGGGACCTCCTCCCCTCGAGCCGAGATCTAGTTGCTCGTCCGGAACGCCTCTGGCTCCCCCTCAACTCTTTTCTCCATCTCCTCCAAAGAGAGTCCGAGAGCCGCAGGAATAAGGGGCTCGGCATAATCTTCGAACGAGGGGCACATCGACCCCTCAGGAGCATAGAGCTCGTGACCCTTCCTCAAAGACCGCGAGGGTTATATCGCAGCGTAGCTCCAAACTCTCCTCGTAAGAACCTCCTTTTCCACCGCTGATAGCTTCAACCCGTTGCTCCCGCATTGCATCGCCGCACCTCCTCCAAGGTTTTCTCGGCTTTGTCCCTACTCGCCACCATGGAGCGGCAATCCAAAGCGAGTCGCCTATTAAGCTCCGCCCACTCTCACTGCCTTCCTCCACCCTTCGACCTCACCTCCCTCTCCATCCTCTCCACCTCCCTCCCTTTCTTCTCGCCTCTCTCCCTCTATCATGGTCAACCGGGTCAACAAGACCTTCTTTTCTCTTCCAAGGACGATTCTTTGCCTGGAGGAGATCCTTCCTCCTTTACAATGTATACTACGTCCTTCAAATCCTTCATTTGAACATGGAGATCCCGGACTTCGGTCCAGAATCTCCACCGCCGCAAAGACTGCAAGAAAGGACATCGTCGCAGCCCGCGATGCCGACACACGAACAAGCCGAGATCCCACTCCACGCTACCCTTCTTTTCCACGAAATGCTCCTCCACGGGGAGTGACCCTCTCGGCAAGATAGCGGGCCACCGAGATCCCCAGCGTGGCATCCTCGGACAATTTGAGGCAAGCTCCACCGCCTACCTTCGAGATTTTTGCTTTCCCTTTCCTCTCTTCGCTTACATGCCCGGCCACCTGCCGGGCAGAAGATAGTCACCCAACCGCACTAACTTCTTCCTCTTAAGAGGAGGACCCGTCCTCCTCCTTCTCCTCCGAATTTGCTGCTCCGCATCCGTCACGTCACATCCAGAATGGCTCGGACGCAACAGAAGGTCCTCCATGGGAAACATCCACGACACTACCAAGGAGACCAACCTCATGGACGAATCAAGACCTCGCTCACCTTCCGGAAGCCTCCTTCCTCGACGTAGAAGCTCGGCTGGGCACCTCCCATCCTCACCATACGCATAAACGAAAAATCGAGTTAGAAAATAAAACTAGCTCACCAAAGTCCAACAATTAAGTCCATCACAGGAGTCAACCGCCGAGGCGGTTTCCTCCTTTAGCCCGATGTCTGAGGTGGGGGATCGGCGAGGAAAGAAGTAGCCAGAAGCCCCTGTGGTATCCACGAATGAGACGACGAAGTCGATTCCCCGAGCTCCTTGATTGACCAATCACCTCCAACTCATCTCTCATCGAGGGATGTGGTCGACGCGTCATTCCACTTCTCGGCGGAGGATACCTCCACTACGACACTCGAGGAACACTCTGGGGCTTTACGAAAAAGTACTTGGTTGCCAAGAAGAGATCTTTGAGGCGTCCGGCAGGACGATACCGAAGCGCCTCTATATTGCAAAATGGAATTCTCGCCCTGAGCTCGGACTATGGCTCATCCCGAGGAAGTGACGCAGACGCCGACAGAGGCGGATGGTCGAATCGGTGGCACAAAGAATGCTAATCCATTTATAAACCTCCAACTATTTGAGGTATCTCACCAACAACATCCCAAACATAGAGCACACCTCGTCAATGACCGGGCGATGGAAACCTCGCCGCCAATCAGAAAAATCTGCCGGAGACGGCGACGCACTCCACCGAAGTTGCTGTGAATCCGCCATTTTTCAAGACCAATCGGGCCTCCACGATTTAAGGGATGTTAAATTTAATGGCCAACCTGCTCAACTCCCCATAGGTCATCGACGATGCAGTCTTCTACGGTACCTCCACAACCAAACCGTCTTTTCCTCTCTCTCATCGCCATCTCCTCCGCTACTCGACCATACTCCCGTAACTACCAGTTGACATGAAAAAGAAGAGGGATGAAGAAAAGGACGACCTAATCGAGATTGGATACAGGAAAATCTGACGGTGGAGTATAAGGAAGTTTCGCAATCGCGAACAAGGAACAAAGCGAAGGCAAAATGTAGGCAAGAAAACGAAAGCAAAAGGCGAAACTCACAACTCGTCGAGCATGGGTATTTATAGAAGGGCGGAGAAGGAGCGCCCAAAGTGACCCAATCGGACTACGACGCGTGGAGATAATCCGAAAGTGTGCTTTGACACGCAGCATGATCTAAGCCGCAGGAGTTCGGTTATTCAAAATTTGAGGGCGCGACAGTTGAAGGGACGTCTGGACAAGAAGCCGCGACGGTTAAAGGACGATACGCTTCGGATTCGAACAATTGCCGAGATCACGAACCGCCGATGAATAAGTATTTCACGCAGTCCAAGCATCGCCAATGATGATCGCCGACATGCTATAAAGACCGGTTGTCACGCAATAACGGTGAAACCGATCAATGAGGGACCTCAACCAATCAATCCTAAAACGACTCAGCCGCGGATAACGAGTCGGCCAATACGAAAGAAGATACCAAAGAGGCTCAAGACCGACCAAATTGAAATTACTCGAGCCGTCCTATACCGAGCTATAAAGCCAATGCTCGACCGATCGTACATCGCAGCCGCCCCGCTTCACATGTTACGGCGTTTACCGATTTAACTATAACAACGTATTCTTCGACCCTTCTCTTCGCTCGCATCGAGGAGTAGGGGCTTATGGTCAGTCGGCAATATTGGGCCCAAGTCCAATATTACGCCGATCGATCAATCTCACAACCATGGCTTAATCTGGGTCTAATCTATATATCCACGTTCCATTAGCATTGGAAAATCTCCCACGCACGCACGTAAGAAACGTAAAGACCCAAAACCTAGCAGAAAACGATATAAGGTATTATTCTCTCATAACCAAGGTACAAGATCATAACCTAGTTGTTTTCTCTCGATTCAGATTAACCTCACCTCCACCAAAGACTTACTTGAGCGTCGGAGGGGCAAATCGATCTCACCCCGACGTGCCTTCCCTTTGTTTTCAGGAGACTTTTCACCAAGATCGCTTCAATGTACATCGAGACATGGATCGAATGGCAATAACCAGCTCAAATGTAATCCCAGAACCAATATGCATAATAATAAGTCATTAAAATTTCAAAAGTTTAATTCTATTCTACGTTTGATTAAATTTTAATCAAATAAAAATTTAAATTTTATAGAAATTTAAATATTTATTAAAATTTAAATCAAACATGAATTAGATTAAATGAGCTAGAATTGGGTTTAAGTTCAAATCAATACAAATTATTTTCATATCTCAAACTCAAAATTATATCAATTCAAAATTTTCTATCGAATTAGATTGAATATAGTTTAAAATAACAACATCAACAACGACTCGTTAATCTTTAAAATTTAGAGAGATTCAATAATATGTAGCTTTTACAAGATAATTGTTTTGATACACTCACGTAAAAAAACATACGCATTAAAATAAAATAAAATAGACATAAAAGTTAATAATAGTAATAAAATGAAAATAAATAAATATGTGTAAATAAAAATATGAAAAATAGTAAAATGAATAATACAATAAATATAAATCAAGATAAGGAATATAAATAAATAAATATACAAATAACAAAAGAGACAAGTAAATAAATAATTTAAAGAATTCGTTACAATAAAATATTTATTTAAATAAGTATAATTAAATTTTGGTTATTAAATAGAAAATTAAACTAAAATTGAAAATTTTAATTACATAATTACTTTTATTATTGTATTTTAATTTTTGAATTTAAAATTTTTAAAATTATTCATTTTAATTTTATTATTTTTAAATAAACTATTATATACTTATAATAAATTATAAATTAAATAATTGAGTAAATTATATTCCTGACAGAGTTGATGGAATCACTATTTTCAGGATCAGGGTTTGAATCTTTTTTTTTCTTGGAGCAAGAAGGTAAATGTAATTCTGACACACCTCCACAGATCTTATAGTTTCCTGTCACGGAAAGGGCACTTGCATTTGCTAATATTCCATCGCTTGAAAACTCTCCCTCAAAATCGTAATATGATAAATTGAGAAGCATGAGAGACGACAAACTGCCAAGAAATTCAGGGATTTTCTCTTAAAAATTGTTCCGGGAAAGGTCTACTTCTCGTAGACCTCTTAAACTTTTCCATGATTCAGGTACAGTTCCTTCAATCTTGTTACCTTCTAAATGCAGGAGTTCCAAATTGGTACAACTACCAAGCGTGCCAGGAATTTTTCCTGTCAAATTGTTCTCAGACAAATCCAACTCCATCAGACTTTCCAAGTTTCCTACTAATACAGGAATTTTTCCTAGGTTGAGTGTTTAGTGGCCCAATCAAAAGGAAGTCTCATGTGGTATTTCTGCCGAGCTAGTAATACAATAGATGATGGACGGTGGACGGTGCCTAAAAATCATAGAAAATGACTATCGCAAAATTTCTATGCATTTTATCTTCAGACGACTTCAAGTCAATGCATTTATGTCGGCATTGACTTCAACTCAATGGATTTCTTTCTTAAACAATGCACAGACTGTTGGGATACTCATCCTCAACAACAACGGCTTCTTTCCCTTCTTTTTCTTTGGCCTCCCAGTCTCACCCATGGAGGTACGATGACACTCGCCGTAATTTCTGCAGCCATGTTTATGATGCTTTGTGCCGAAATGCTCTCCTGATCTTCATTGACAACGATGAACTCCAAAGACAGAGAGGCCGTAATCTTTAAGCCAAGATGACAGACGGTGATGGACGCCGCCTAATAATAATAGATAATGACTATCACGAAATTTCTATGCATTTTATCTTAAGACGACTTCAAGTCAACGCATTTATGTCGGCATTGACTTCAAGTCAATGGATTTCTTTCTTAAATAATGCACACTGTTGGGATACTCATCTTCAACAACAATGGCTTCTTACTCTTCTTCTTCTTCTTCTTCGACCTCCCACTCTCCTCATCCATGGAGGTACGATGTCTTCATATGCTTCAAGGGTGAAGACACTCGTCGCAGTTTCAGCAGCCATCTTTATGATGCTTTGTGCCGAAAGGGTCTCCTGACCTTCATTGACGACGATGAACCCCAAAGAGGAGAATAAATTGCTCCGTACCTTGTCCAAGCAATCCAAAATTCGAATGTTACTGTCGCCGTTTTCTCAAAAGACTATGCATCTTCCACTTGGTGTCTCGATGAACTCGCAAACATCATTGAATGTCATCAAACTCGTGGACAGATTGTCATACTTGTGTTTTACGAGGTAAATCCATCCCATATAAGGAATCAGTCCCATGATGTTGCCACAGCTTTTGAAAGACATGAGTAAAATCCCAGGAATGCTCACAAGATACAAAATTGGAGGGATGCGTTGATCATGACTGCCAATCTATATGGGTTCGATTCTAAGGACTTCAGGTAAAATTTTTAACCTGCTTCGTTTTATATCTATTTCAAACTTTTATGGTCAATCCTCGATGATTAATTTTAGGGAATTATGTTCTTCGACTTTGTTGTGATTATGTTTATCAAAGTCGTTGTACCCATACTTATTACTTTTGTGTTTAAGAATTTAGGTATGTAGTTAATTGTTGTTCTAAGTTTTTGGTAACGGAAGATAAAATCATAGTGTTTCATGATTGACGGGAAAGATCGCATCCTTATTAGTGAAATTGTGGAAGATATATCAAAAGATCGTGAAATCAACCATATTTAATGGTGATCGAATTGGTCAGTAGATTCACACTTTCAAAGAAATCAAGCAAGCATTATCTATTGAGGGACGAAAGTGTGCATTATAGGAATTTGGGGATGGGCGGTATTGAAAAACTACTATAGCTGAATTCATATTTAAGAGGTCACATCCTAATTCAATGCTATTGTTTTCTAAAATGTGAGAGAAGGAACAAAAGTAAGGATTTAAAGAAGGAACTTATTTCACAGCTACTAAGTGAAAAAGAACCAAACGTATATGCATTTCCTGAAACAAGACTTGGTCGTAGAAGGGCGCTAATTGTTCTTGATGATGTGGATGACTCGCAACAATTAGATTCATTGATTGGAGATCCGTGTTGGTTTGGTTCACAAAGTGTAATTATTATCACTGGTAGAGATAAGCAGGAGTTTGGAAGAAGGGCGGGGTTTTTATATAAAGTTGAACCATTAAATGATGAAGAAGCCCTTCGACTTTTCAGTAAGAGTGTTTTCAAGCAAAACTATTCCAGAAATGATTACGAGTACTTGTCTAGCTCAATTGTTAAATATGCACAAGGCAATCCTTTAGCTTTGAAGGTTTTGGGCTCTTCCTTAAGTGGGAAAACGACAAAAGAGTGGGAAAGTGCATTGAAAAAGTTGTCAAAGGGTCCAAACAAGAATATTCAGGATGTGTTACAAATTGGCTACGATCGCTTAGATAGGATGGAGAAAGATATCTTTCTTCATATTGCATGTTTCTTCAAAGGTGACAACAAAGATGTTGTAATGCCAGTGTTCGAAAGCTGTGACTTTGATGCAGATATTACAATAAGTGTTCTAGTCGACAAGTGTTTTGTGACGATTTCCGAAAACATATTAGAAATGCATGACTTAATGCAAGAAATTGGAAAGGAAATTGTACGTCAAGAATCTAAATATCCAAACAAACGCAGCAAATTATGGGATCCAAAAGATGTCTTTAAAGTACTTGCACAGGACAAGGTAAAATTAGTTACTTGCTTTTTATATGAGATTTTTAAGAAAATATACATTGGAGCACTTTGAACTTATGATTTTTAAATAAGGATATTTTAAACATCCCTTCTATTATTATAATATAATTATGAGAATCTTTTGTAATTTCTTTTTCACTAAAAGAAATATTTGATTGTTGTTTGTTAGGGACCGGAAGCAGTGGAAAGCATAATGTTGGACGTGTCGAAAATACAGGAGATAGATTTAAATTCAAAAGTATTCATGAAAACACCTAATCTTAAATTTCTCAAATTCTATCTGCCTAATAGATCATACGGATGTTTTGAAGAGCAAAGTAATCTACGTCTCCCTCAAGGTCTTGATTATCTTCCAAATGAGCTAACATATTTTCATTGGGATGAATATCCATTGGAATCTTTTCCAAGCAATTTTCGACCAAACCATTTGATTGTGCTTGGATTACCCAATAGCAAGATAAAACAATTCCAGGAAGAAGTCATGGTACTTATCTTATGTCTTATATTTTTATATAATTAATTTTCTCATAGTTAAGTTTGAAAGCAAGAACGGATGAGAATTAATCCCTTTTCTGCTTCCTAACTGCAGGATGAGAATATAGGATATTCAGTGGCATCTCAACTGTCATGTGAAAAATTTGGTACGATTCTTCGTCGTTTTTGCAGTTTGATTAAAATTCCATCTTACATATTTGGATGGCAATTGGGCAAGGTTACGTCCCTAAGTTTGGTAGATTGCAAAAGCATATGTCATCTTCCAAGTAGTAGAGTTGGTTTTCCGAAGCTCAAGTTCTTAACCTCCGAATTGCACGAATTTGGAAACATTCCTAAGTTTCAAGCAACATAAAGTCTATGGATTTAAGTTCCACACTATAAAACAAATACCTTCATCATCAGTTGAACACCTTGGCAAATTGGAAGAATTAGACATGCTCCATTGTGAAAACCTTGAAAGCCTTCCAAGTAACTTTTTCGGCGCGTTAACGTCTCTTAGAATACTTCATTTAACATGGTGTCGGAGCCTAAAAAAGCTTCCTGAAATCTCAGAGAACATGTATAGTTTACAGGAACTTGAGTTAAGTCATACAGACTTAGAGATACCATCATCTATTGGCAATCTAAAAGGGCTAAAGATTTTAAAAATTTATAGTTGCCCCAAACTTACATTGCACATCACTAGAACAAATATGGACCCTAAAACAGCTAGTCTTTGAGTCAGAAGGCACTGAGAAGAGATTTTGTTCATGAAACTTCTTAAGGCTGGATGAAGGTGAATGCCAAGAAATTGTTGCAAATGTACCATTAAGATATCACAAACCATGGGTAAATAACTATCTTTTTTTTTTCTCTTCTTTATTTTGTGTTGGTATAATCACTAATTTGAGTTTTGTGTTCTTGTGGTTTAGGTTAGATGTCATATGCATTATCCTGGAAGTAGAATACCACAGTAGGTCGAGTATCAAAGTATGGGTGATTCAGTGGAAGTCCCCATTCCTTCTCATTGGCTTAATCGTGACATGTGGAGGGTGTGTGTGCGTTAAGTCTGTGACGAAAGGTTTAGATGATGGGATCTCTATCTTAGATATGATTGCTATTTTGGAGACAATTACCATGCTGCCTTCAAAGATATAGTGATTTGTAAACAGGGCATTCCGGATGCAGTTAAGGGGCACGTGGTAGTCGTCTTTTATGATATGCTTTGCCATTTGATATTTGGACAGGGTTATTCGTTAGGGGATATAGCCTGGTTCAAGTTCAGTTTAAAATATTGTGGTCTTATTTCACATATCTGTCGGGTCACTAGTTATAGACTAGGCTAGTCGGCCTGAGCCCAGGCTCGATCCGAGCTCATTAGCCCTGGATTATTTTATAATTTTTAAAATAAATAAGATATAAACAAAAAAATTAAATTAAATAATCTACAACTTTACAATATGACAATTGACTATTTTATAATTTTTAAAAAAATTCAGAGACAATTTTATAAATTTAAAAAATATTTTATATTATTGTAATATTTTAAATACTTTGTATTATTCTTAATTTTATAATTGTATGATGATAATTTAGATAAGCAAAGTTTATTTATCCAAATAGCGTAAAAACTCGCAACACAAACAAACCTCAATTATAAAGTCAACAAGAAAACAAGACCAACTAACTTAAACACCAACTACTACATGTAGAAGCGCTTCAAATTAACAAAGAAGAAAGTTAGTACTTAAGACCTTGCTTCAACAGACTCCTTGATGATAGCAAGAAGATCTAACTCGACTTAAAAGTAGAACAAAACAATCGACGCAAGGCTCCCTCCGCAATCTAATAAGCCAAGACATTCCAGTTAATCAAGCAAAATAGAAGCGCAGAATTTGCCCCCGACCAACACCAATCAACCATTGAAACTCAAAAGTCCAAGCACCAGGATCTCGACAAAATCCACAAGCCAACAACAGCTCCTTCCAAATGAATTTCACATAAAAACAGCTCATAAACAAGTGATCCCGAGACTCAGAACCATCAGAACAGTGCAAGCAAGCTCCATCAGTAACCAAGCCCCAACTATTCAACCTGTCCTTTGTAGGCAATCTATCCAACAAGACAATCCAAGAGAAAAAAGAGTGCCTTGGGATGTGTAAAGGGCACCATACAGCTCTACTCCAACCAGCTTTATCCTCATGAGGCCTGATTTCATTCCATATAATAGAAAGAGAGAGTTTCTGGGAAAGAAGAGCACTACTTACAGATTGAAATACACCTGCAACTTCATTTCTCAATCTCAAAAGTTTCTTCCAGTGCCAGCTACTAGAACTTGGAACAAGTAGAGACAGGAAATCCCTATCCTTAATGAGATAAGCTTTAAGCCATGCAATCCAAAGAGAGCCGTCTTTATAGATGATATATGATGATAATTGTTTTTATTTATATTAATTGTGGTAAAATATTTAAAATTTATTGTTATTTCATATTAATTGTCATTATTATTTATTATTAAGATTTTGAAAGCATGGTTGATGTAAATAATAAACTAGTAAAGTATACAAGATAATCAGATAATATACCAATACGGACTATTTTACAATTCTTAAATATTTTAGTGGACTATTTTATAAATTTAAAATTTTTTCAAACGGTATGCGATACCAACTAATATCGGTACAATTCCTTTTTAGAGCTCAATCCGATACCGAACACGATACGGTGTTCATAACATAGCTTAAGTCAATTTTCAGATTGATAAACCCTTAAGAAACACCGTATGGCGAAGTACCTAATAAGCATGCAAGCCTTACACTCTCACGCAATGGCCTGAAACTCGCCGGGGCGTCCTTCTCCGATTCGGGCGAACTGGTCTGAGAAATGTATCTCTAATACGATGCAATTTCCTGACAACAACATCCATGGTCATCCTCTCGCCTGGTGAACTCAGAGAACAAGAGACTCCGATTCTCATCATAGAGACTACACACTCCTCTATAACTCTTTCCTTGACTTGGGACTCATTGCCTCTTGTTCTTGCTCTTCCCCTGTCAAGTTCAGGTTCATCGGCATTGTTTACGGGATCGACAAGCATGGAGAGATCAATAATATCCATGACATGTTCAGGTAAAGCTGTTGCTACGAAGCGGTGAAGGCTTTCATCTTCTTTGAAAAACTCATCTGTTGGTCTTTTCCTTGTAAACATCTCGAGCAGTAGTATGCCGTAGGCGTATACATCTCCATGTCTAGAAACCCGTGTTCCTTGTCCATACTCGCAATATGAAGTCCATATCCGCTAAAATGATTCTACGTGCATGGAATTTAGGCACTATGTTGCATGTGATGACTTGGCCCTCCACTTGTTGCCTTGTCAAAGAAGAAGGCTTCTATTGGTGGCATGAAATTCAACAATACAAACATGGTTGGTGGCATGCAATGAATTTGGTCAAGGCATGCAAGAATGTCAAACAAAGTTGGTGAATTCTTCATATTTTGTCAACAATATATGGCTGCAAATGGACTGAAGCTTAGGATTCATCACTATAATAGAGGCTTCAACATGCAAGCACGTATTACACACCATTTTTGCCTTTCTCAAAATCCTTCTCTCCTCAAATTTTTATTTCGCTTTTGTACTTGTATTCATTCTACACATATTAGTAAAATTGCTCACCCTCCTACCGTGGACGTAGGGTCACATTGACCGAACCACGAAATCTCGTGTTCAAGGTCCCATTTTATTTTGGCTTTATTTATTTTCGTTATTATCTATTTGGGCTATTATATTAAACCGGGATTAGATCTGGGGTTATTTCCGTAACACACTACATAATCAAAATAGTGTTTGAAAATAACATTTTTAAGAATTTTCTAAAAATTAATTAAATCAAATCAGATTTAGCAAGAAACAAACCTGGAGGGATATATCCCACTGACCCTCTTAAGCAAACAGACAAAACTTTGTTTTCAGAGTCATCATTTGATGCTTCAAGCAGAAACCTTGCAAGCCCAAAATCTCCAACATGAGCTGTCATGTCTGTAAGGATTCGGACAAAGTATGTGGTCCCTTCTCTTTACATGGCTCTTCATGATGTCCCATAACTCCCGTGATGGGTTCTTGTCACCCCATTTCATCAACCTTCACCCACCGTGATGGAGAGTAGGGTACGAAGGGTTGGTTTAAATGGTTTGGTCCTTATCTTCTCCAGTAGCGCTATTGGCAGACACCATCAAGCTTGCACGCAGAAGAGGATAGAAGTTCGCACCTTCAACAAAACTTTCAGATCTACTATGGAGGCAATGGTCGGAGGTATAATCGTTTTGGTCTTCCATTGCTTATTTACATATATATGTTGCGGTGATATATATATGTTGATTAATGTATGTGTTTTATACGTTATGTTTGTATGAAATGCATGCTTGAATTTACATTTGCATCGTAGCCATTTGCTTGCCTCTGTCTTGCTCATAGAACCGATGAAACCACCAAATAAATTCTCTGCTTTCCTCTGTTATGGTCAAGGCTTTCACCGAAAACTAGATCTTGAGTTCATTGAATTTTTCGACTTTTCAAACCCACTTAAGACGCTCATCTCGTCTTCAGCTTCCTGGAGCACTTGACGTTGTCAAAATCGCCTAAGGTAGGAGGGAGGATGATGGACGACGAAGGTTGCGTGGGTGCCATTTCGAACGTTGTATGGTTGGTTTGCTGGGTCTCGTGCACGTCGTCTGTCTCCTCGCCCTCCTAAGCAATTCCGTGGACGCTTGGTGGCTTCGCTCCAAACCACGGGTTCGATCGGTCCAATGGGGTCACGCCTCAATTCTACTGGAGGAGGAAGATGACACTGCTTTTTTTTTTTTTAATTTTTAATTTTTTTTCGAGTTGACTTGGGCTCTTTTCGCTTTTGCGTGTCTAGCCTTTAATCATTTTAGATCGTGCCTTATGTTTTCCAGATCCATTTTTGGGTCTTAATGTGTTATGACCATTGGGCTTCAGGTTTGGGCTATCCAATCTTTAAATCCTTTGGGTTTGATTTATTTTGGTCTGGGCTTTTATTTTCGCATCCAATATGTTTTATTATTCCTTTTAATTATGCATACCTTATTATTAACATTTAATTTTATGACATGCATATACTAATTATTTAATTTTGCACAAATTATGTGTGATTAATTGTCAATTTTGTTTGTATAAATTCATGATTATTATACATGCAAACTTAGATTAATTATGTTGTGCATTATTATTTAATTTATTTATTGTTAATTTTGCACAAATTATGTGTGATTAATTGCAAATTTTGTGTGTATAAATTCATGATTATTATACATGCAAAACTTGTGTTAATTATTTTGTGTAATGTTATTAAGTTCATGTATTTGCATTATTTATGACTTGCAAATATTTAGGCTTTAATTTAAAGCTTACAATAATGTTAGTGATCATATGATTTTAATTAATCGGGAGTAGCCACAAGATCTCAAATTAATTTTAATTATATATTTAGCTTAAGATTACATTAATACATAAATTGTAATTAATCAGATGTGATATAATAAAATCTACCCACGTGAATTTTATTATATTTATATGATTAATTAGATAAAATATCGGATTATATTTCTTAATTACCCATGTGAATTAAGAAAAGGAACATAATTCTATAGTTTTATCATAACGCTTCGTATGACTTTAATTGAGTAATTCTTTAGCCCACGTGCAAGTATTATGTCATTAGAGTTATCTATTAAATACATGATTTACATTGGTAAATTATGAATTATTATGGGCCTCACATATATATAACGAGCATATATTTTATCTCTCAATTTGCAGCTACTAATATTCAATGTGATATTCCTAATTAAGAGGTGACAATTATAAAGTTTGAAGGAGAGAATTTCGCTTCATTTAGGTCGATGGATATAGACTATGCTATTCTGAAACCGAACCTCCAAGTACGATCGAGACCAAGACTTCAAGCTATTGCTTTTATGACAAATGGAGAGATCTAACCGCCTCCGTAACTTTCATAAAGACCAAAATTTCACCGGCATTCGTAGTTCAGCTGATCAAGATAGTGATGTGAAAGATCTATTAAAGGCCATTGATGAGCAATTCGCTACATCCGACAAGGCCCTAGCCAAGACTTTAATTATGCAGCTTGTCATCGTTAAGGCTCACTGGAATCAAAGGTACGTGATCATATAATGCGCATGAGGACATAACGGCCAATTAAAAGCGTTGAATGTACCATATCGAATCTTTCCTAGTGCATTACATTCTATGCACGCTACCTCAACAATACGGTCCTTTAAGATATCCTATAACACACATATGGATAAGTGGTCAATCAACGAATTGTTGACCACAGTGTACTGGAGGAGGAGCTGTTGTTGATGGAAGATGGTGAAAGGGTCAATTTGACCGCTTCAAGTGGAAAGAAGAGGCGTGACAATGCCAAGAGCAAGGAAAGGGCAAAGTTACGCCTCGTCAAATAAAGAAGCCGCAAAGTGTTTCTTCAGAAAAGAGGGGACACATAAAGAAAGACTGCACTAAATGGAAGGCCCGGCTCGTGAATAAAGGTACTATGTTTCATTTGTTTGTTATGAGTCTAATATGGTTAATGTTCATCACAACACATGGTGGATTGATTCTGTTCTACAATCCATGTTTCAATACCTTATGTGGTATGCAAAACCTAAGGAAGCTTTGGAAGTGAACAAGTCATATATTCGTGAAGTAAGACGAGTTCACATGTGGAAGCCATCGGACCGCAGCTTTGGTTTTGAGTAGTGGTTTTGTGTTGTATTTGGATAAGACCTTTTATGTACCAAATTTCTCTCGAAATTTGATTTCATCCGCATTTGTACCATTTGATTTTTCCTTTAACTTTTCGGATTCTCGTTTCACTATCTCATGAATCAAAATTATTGGTTATGGTACATTATCTCGATGGTCTTTATTCCCTCAGCCATAAACATAATGATGCATATAATTCGATGCATGTCACCGCCGGCTTAAAACGATGTGTTGTGAATGAAGAATCCTCTATGTCAGGGCACCGTAGATTGGGACATATCTCCATTGAGAGAATTAAGCGATTAGTAAATGAAGGAGTACTCAAGATTTTGATTTTGTTGATTTTGAGACTCAGAGATTGTATTAAAGGTAAACAAACTAACAAGTCTAAAAGGGTGCCAAGAGGAGTACAAACATATTAGAAATCATACATACGATATTTGTTGTCCAGATCCGATGCAAATAGTCCCAAATATTTTATCACCTTCATTGACGACTATTCACGATTTATGTATCTCTACTTACTTTGTTCTAAGGACTAAGCTTGGATGCCTTTAAAATTTGTAAGGTCAAGTGGAGAATCAATGTGGAAAACCGATTAAAGTCGCGAGGTCGATCGAGGTGGAGAGTACTACTGTAGATACACCGAAAGTGGACAAGCACCGTCCCTTTGGAAGTTTCTTCAGAACATGGGATTGTTGCCCAAGAGACCATGCCTGTTCTCCTGATCAAAATGGTGTGGCGTAAAGAAGAAACCAAACTTTAATGGACATGGTGCGAAGTATGAGGAGTACTACAAAACTTCCTCAATTCCTCGTGATGTAAGCTCTAAAGACTACCGTATATATTAAATCGGGTTCCAACCAAAGTTGTCTCAAAGACACCTTTTGAGATGTTTAAGGGTTGGAAACCGAGTCCGAGGCATATACGCTTGGAGATGCCCGTCTCAAGTGAGAATTTACAACCCACAGTGAGAAGAAACTAACCCAAGGACCATTAGTGGGTATTTCATTGATATGCTGAAAGGTCTAAAGGGTATAGGTTCTATTGTCCATCTCACAAAGACTAGAATCGTGGAATCAAGAAATGCAAAATTTCTCGAGAATGACTTGATCATGGGAGTGATCATTTTCAAGACATAGGTCCGGAAAGTGGCCATGATGAAGCTCAACCTCTTGTTCAAGGATCAATTGATTGTCATTCACACCCTCAAAGTCAAATGGGTGTGGGACAATTAGTTATCGGTTCCACGAGCCGCTACCACTAATCCAAAGGATCCAGCTTGTAAATGAGGAACAACCAGAATTGTTGAGCAACCAATGAACAACAAAGTTGCGCAACAAGTTCCTCCCGAGGATAGTAATACAACATTAAGGAGATCTACTAGATTAGACGGTCAGCAATACCTAGTGATTACATAGTGTATCCGCAAGAGTCGACACAACGTTGGAGCCAAAATGATCCTCAAACGCTTTCACAAGCCATGAGTTCTAAGGAATCGGACTTGTGGTACAATGCTATGAAGGATGAGATGAATTCTATGACGCCTAATCAAGTCTGGATCTGCTGAGTTGCCACATCAGGTGAAACCCATTGGATGTCGATGGGTATTTAAGACAAAGAAAGACTCACGTGGCAACATTGAGAGACATATAAAGCAAGACTTGTTGCTAAAGGATTCACTCAATGAGAAGGAATCGACTACACGGAGACATTTTCTCCGTGTCCAAGAAAGATTCACTTCAGATAATCATGGCATTAGTAGCTCATTTTAATCTTGAGTTACATCAAATGGATGTGAAAACGGCGCTCCTCAATGGTGAACTAGAGGAAGAGGTTTACATGAAACAACTGAAGGATTCTCCTCTAGTGATGGTGAGCATTTAGTCCATGTAGTTTAATAAATCCATTTACGGGTTAAAACAAGCCTCCCGATGTATTTCAAATTTCACGAGGTTATCACTTCATTCGGTTTTGAAGAGAATCTCATGGATCGTGTTTATACCGAATATCATGGGAGTAAACTTGTTTTCTTGTGTTATACGATGACACAAGAAAAAACAAGTTTTACTCCCATCGACCTTTCTCGGTATAAACACCGATCCACGAGATTCTTCAAAACCGAATGAAGTGATAACCTCATGAAATTTGAAATACCACTGTCGGGAGGCTTGTTTTAACCCATAAATGGATTTATTCAGCTTACAGACTAAATGCTCACCATCACTAGAGGAGTATCACTTCATTCGGTTTTGAAGAGAATCTCATGGATCAGTGTTTATACCAGAAGGTCAGTGGGAGTAAAACTTGTTTTCTTGTGTTATACGTAGATGACATTTTGCTTGCAACTAATGATAAGGGTTTGCTACATGAGGTGAAGCAATTTCTCTCAAAGAATTTTGATATGAAAGATATGGGTGAGGCATCTTATGTCATTGGCATTAAGATCCATAGAGAAAGATCTCGAGGCATTTTGGGTTTGTCTCAAGAGACCTATATCAACAAAATTTTAGAGAGATTTCGGATGAAAGATTGTGCACCAAGTGTAGCTCCCATTGTCAAGGGTGATAGATTCAATTTGAATCAATGTCCGAAAAATGACTTTGAGCGGGAACACATGAAGAACATTCCATATGCTTCAGCTGTAGGAAGCCTTATGTATGCTTAGGTCTGCACTCGACCTGACATTGCATATGCTGTTGGAGTATTAGGAAGATATCAGAGTAATCCAGGTATTGATCACTGGAAAGCTGCAAAGAAAGTTTTGAGATATCTGCAGGGTACAAAGGACTATATGCTCTTGTATGCATTTAACCGAGAACTTGGAAGTAGTTGGATACTCCGATTCGCACTTTGTCGTCGTGCATTGATTCCGTAAAATCAACATCCGTTATATTTTCATGCTAGCACGTGGAGTCAGATCTTGGAGGAGTGCCAAGGCACTCGATTGCTACTTCCACTATGGAGGCCGAGTTCGTCTCATGTTTCGAGGCCACCTCGCATGGTGTATGGTTGAAGAATTTCATCTACGGGCTCGTAATTGTTGATTCAATTTCTAAGCCATTAAAGTTATATTATGATAATGTTGTCGCGGCCTTTATGGCTAAAAAATAACAAGAGTGAAGTTGAAGCAAACATATCGACATTAAGTATTTAGCCATAAGAGAACGTGTTAAGGAAAAGAAAGTTGTCATAGAGCACATTAGCATCGAAGTTGATGATCATGATCCTTTAACTAAAGGCATGCCACTTAAGCAATTTAAGGATCACGTAGTACATATGGGACTTGGTTCTACAATGTGATTGATTGTATATTTGTTGATTCAATGAAATTTTATTCAGTTTGATATTTTCTCATAAATGTTGTGTACACATATTTATTGGTTTTGAGAAATGTCATTTAATTTGGACCTAGAATAAACATATGGTTTATTCATTGTTGACGGGCTTAATAATGAGAAATTGTATATGTAATACATGGAAGATATTACTCACTATCGTGAGGACCTATCGCCATGATTCATATGTTTGATTTCTGTTATATGTGGTAGTTTTGGGTTGAATGGACCAAGTGGAGAATGTAAGGATTCGGACAAAGTATGTGGTCCCTTCTCTTACATGGCTCTTCATGATGTCCCATAACTCCCGCATGGGTTCTTGTCGCCATTTCATCAACCTTCACCCACCGTGATGGAGAGTAGGTATGAAGGGTTGGTTTAAATGGTTTGGTCCCTATCTTCTCCGTAGCGTTATTGCAGCACACCATCGCTTGCCGCAGAAGAGGATAGAAGTTCGCACTTCAACAAAACTTTCAGATCTACGGTGGAGGCAATGGCCGGAGGTATAATCGTTTTGGTCTTCCACGCTTGTTTACATATATATGTTGCGTGATATATATATGTTGATTAATGTATGTGTTTTATACGTTATGTTTGTATGAAATGCATGCTTGAATTTACAATGTCTTCATCGAGAAGTACATTGCTTGGCTTCAGATCACAGTGAATAATCGGAGTTTCGCAACTTTAATGAAGATAATACAGAGCAGATGCAACATGAATGGCTATGTCTAGTCTTTGGTTCAAGCTCAATCTCCTATGTTCCTCGCTTCTGATGCAGCCAATCATCTAGATTTCCATTGACATGAACTCAAAACCGTACATTTGAAGTCATCGCTTGATGATCGACGTGGAGCATACGTGATAACCTCGAGAAGGTTCCGTGACGGATGCTTCTCGTAGCATTACATTCATCGATGAAACTCTCGAGGCGCCACGCTCTTGAAGGTTCATAACTTTGATAGCTACGGTTCTTTCTTGATCACCAGAGATAATCCCTTTATACACGTAACCAAAGTTGCCAAAACCTATCGATTTTCTTCACCAGCCATTGGTCGTTCTCACGATGTCTAAGTCAAGAGTCCTTGCCATTTTCCGAGGAAGATGACCTTGTCCTGGAGTTCCTCGCCATGTAATATACAGCAGAACAAAGCAGCAGAATACTCATAATTCCTGACAGAGTTGATGGAATCACTATTTTCAGGATCACGGTTTGAATCTTTTTTTTCATGGAGCACAAGGTAAATGTAATTCGACACACCTCCACGTATCTTATAGTTTCCTATCACAGAAAGGGCACTTGCATTTGCGAATATTCCATCCCTTGAAAACTCTCCCTCAAAATCATTATATGATAAATTGAGAAGCATGAGAGACGACAACCTGCCAAGAAATTCAGGGATTTTCCCTGAAAAATTGTTCCGGGAAAGGTCTACTTCTCTTAGACCTCTTAAACTTTTCCATGATTCAGGTACAGTTCCTTCAATCTTGTTACCTTCTAAATGCAGGAGTTCCAAACTGGTACAACTACCAAGCGTGCCAGGAATTTTTCCTGTCAAATTGTTCTCAGACAAATCCAACTCCATCAGACTTTCCAAGTTACCGATTTCTGAAGGTAGAGAACCTGTCAAGGAGTTACGCGACAAGACCAATGACACTAAGATGCTGGAAAGTCCAAACAGCTGTTTTGGTATGGTTCCTGTAAGGTTGTTGAATGAAAGAGACATGTTTTGCAATGGACAATTCCCAAGACTCGGAAGGTATTTTTCCATCAAACCTGTTCTTTTCCATGTAAAGATCGCTTAATTTGGTCAGGTTTCCAAGAGAAGAAGGGATTGAACCAGAGAGTTGATTCTGACTCAGATACAATCCCTCAGAAATTCTTCACCTCCCAATAGCATCGTGCACGCGTACACTGTGTAATTGTTTTCCAATCCAAGAAGGTATAAACGTTCCAGTTTATCCATCCCACTTGGGATGCTTCCATGAATCAGATTCTCTCCCATGGTTATTTCCCTTGCCCAGATCGAAAAGTTAGCTATGAAACTTGGCAATTCTCCTGCAAAATGGTTACCTGCAAGCCCCAACACTTGTAACCATGTACAGTTAACCAAAGAACTAAGGAAATCCAAGTCTCCAAGTTCTCCATTTCCTAGATGATTGTCATCAAAATTCAGTCTTTTTATGTTTACCAACCTCGCAAGATTTCTTGGTACAGGCCCTGTTAGACCATTTTGAGCAAAATCCACTGCTAAAAGCCCTGAAGCATTTGCCAAAGATTCAGGGACAGCCCCTGTGAAATTGTTAACACCAGCAGCAAATATTGTCAGCTTTGGAAGAGTAATGCCAATGTCCGGCGGTAACCAGCCGTGAAGTTGGTTCTGAGCAATAGAGAAGTGGTACATGGAAGATAGATTATACAATGATAAAGGGATCATACCAGACAACTGATTCCCATAAAGGTGAAGAAAAACCAACCTTGATAGCTTTCCAAGCTCACTTGGTATACTTCCTTGTAAATTGTTCTCTGCAAGTTTCAGAAACTGCAGAGAAGAAAAGTTGCCTATCCAAGGTGGTATAGTTCCTGTGAGATTGTTGTTCCGAAAATTCAGGAATAGTAGCTGTGTCAACGAGCTGAGTGTTGAAGGCATTTTTATCATTAGAATTAATGACATTTTCTCTTAATTTATGGATTAATTATTAGGTTTTTATATATATTTTCTTGCTAAATTGCTTGGTTCGTCTGAATCTACGTTTATAGTGGGTCCTGTTTAATTTGTAAGAAATGGACTTATTTTTAATTGAAAAAAGACGCATGCAGAGAAGGAGAGTGCGTGACCACCAAAGCATCAGACATGAATGAAGGAAAAAAATTCACGCAGAAAGGAGCTCCAAATGAATTCAACGTTGGCAGCTGTTAAAGACAAGAGAAGCGTGCGTGACCAGAGAAAAAAAATCATGCTAAGGAACCACACGCTGACCCACAAAAGGAAGAAAATCACATAACTTTTGGGAACTCTCCAGCACTCACTCCATTTTTTTTATTAGCTATTTACGTCACACACAAGGGGGCTCCATTCTCTCATATGCATTAAAAAAGTTCCAGGACTCCACCAACGTGACTCCCACCAAGCTCCATTTTTCACTCATTTATTTTATTCACTCCACTCACTCTCTCTACAAGAACCAACCACCAACGTTACTCTCCGGACTCACTCTCTCAACGCTACACACAAGCAAACACCAAGGGAGTTCTTCTACCTTTACTCTACATTGAGGCATTAACGTTAAAACAAGGAGGGGGGCTCTCAACGCACATTCATTAAAGACACTCACTCACTTTACATTTGCTGGGAACGTTACACTCATTAGAGGCAAGCAAAGGAGACCCACCATTGAGCTATCAACTTACACAAGTGAGGAGGGACACAGCTGCTGGAGAGTGACGCAACATTAGAGGGAGATCTGAAACTCATTCATTTATGTTCTATTATTTAATTTCTCCTAATGTTGTTTGCTAATTCCTATTTATGTGGTTTTTATCCTACTATGAGTGAGTAGTTTCCTTAAAGTTTCAAGGTTGGGACAAGCTTTTAGTTAATTTTATGGACTAAATTTCGGTTGATTTATTTGTATGAATTTTTGGTTTTGATTTCTCTATTTTGAAATTAATTTTGCTAGAATTGTGTTTGGCCAACCATTACTTGACGTTAGTTGTTAATTGAAGAACCGATAGGTGAAAATTAATAACGGAACTTCAAATAGAGAACTTGTAAATTTCAGATTTAGACATAAACCTAATTTATGAGAGAAAAATCCAGATTAGCAAAGAACTTAATGGGTTATGCTTGATTACTAGTTTACGATAGTAAATTAGATTATTATGTAACACCCTTGATACCTTGAAAAGGGTCTAAAAACTCTAGGCTCAACCTTCTATCAACTAAAAATTTGCCTCATAAATTGACCCGCTTAAAGTCCATAGAAAACGCTAAAAGTGGAACCATCCTCAAGCTTACCACATTCCATCCGGAAAAACCCCTAGAAATATTCGTAAATTTTCTTTAACTTTGATTTTGTTATTTTTGCTAGTTAAATTTTTTAATTTAATTCCCCATTTTTTTACAAAATCGCTTAGTCCAATTAATTGAGTGATCCAAGCCTAGTACTTACACAATTACTCCCTGTGGGACGATATTATACTGTACTACTTGAGACCCGTGAACTTGTGGAACCGCATCAAGTTTCTTGACGCCGTTGCCGAGGAGTAATCCCTTAGTAATATTAGGCGACTGATTGTTTGGTTAAATTGGACATTTTTGTTTTTCTTTTCTTTTCTTATTTTGTGTTAATAGCTTTGTTAGAATTAATTTTTGTTTTATTTGTTCTCTTTATCGCTTATTTCTTATTTTATGCTTTCTCAGACTTTGCATTTGATCTTGCCGTGTTATACTTAGTCTATGCGAAAGTCCACAATGTCAAGAATTATTATTTGATTTTGAAATCGAGAAGACAGCTAAGGCACTAAGGAAGGAAGCAAAGCTAGAAAGCACGGCAAGCACATCTAACGCACAACCTATGCAAGAACGCCAGATCAAACCCGAACTTACTACAATTTTTTCAACAGGAGAGGCAGTCGAATCGAAAATGGCTGAACAAAATTTGAGAAATATGAGGGACCACGCAGTCCCAGATTTTGACGAATTTCGCCCAAGTATTGCAAGGCCTCCTGTGCAAGCGAATAATTTTGAGTTAAAACCTGGCCTTGTACAAATGGTGCAGCAAAATCAGTTCGGAGGGCACCCAACAAAAAACCCGCATGTCCACCTGCAACAATTTTTGGAGATTTGTGAAATGCTGAAGCAAAACGGGGTACTTGAGGATGCAATAAGGCTTCGGTTGTTTCCTTTTTCTGTGAGAGATCGAGCTAAGGATTGGCTCCATTCATTACCACCTGGTTCGATCAACAATTGGCAAGAGTTGTCCAGGCTTTTATGGCTCAAGATTTTCCACCGAAAAGACTAAGAAAACTCGTAGTGAGCTTACCTCATTTCAACCCAAAGAAGATGAGTCGTTGTAATGAAGCATGTGAGAGGTATAAGGAGCTTCAACGTAAATGTCCACATCACGGCGCACTCAATCGATGATTGTTCAAATATTCTATAACGGAGTTTCTCCGCTATGCTAAGTACAATCGATGTCGCGGGCCGGAGGCGATTTAATGGACAAGAATGAAGACGAGGCTTTCATGTTATTGGAGAAAATTGCCTACAACAACTATCAGTGGAATAACGATCGAAGGAGATTAAGCAAGAAGGGAAGAAACCTCAAGGAGTCTTCGAATTAGATGCTTTTACCTTGTTGAATTCGAATTTGAAGCTCTTTCAAGGAAAGTAGATAAGTTTGTCGCAATCACCGTGAGTAATGAGTAATGTGAATGCCTTACGTGATCAAGATTTTGGGACGAGTATAGTATGCAATTTAACATCGGGCAAGAATTGGGGTGAACATTCAATTTTGTAGGAAATTATGGCCGAAGAATCCGTGGAGCTTTCTAACATATATAATCCCGAATGGCTAAACCACCAATTTCTCCCGGTCTCAACAATCCAAGCCACCCCAAAGTTTCCCTAACTGCACCCATTACCCACAAAATCAACAAAGACTACCAACAGAGCCAAGAACAACAAAATCGTGGACCCCTGTGTTTCCTAAGCTCGAGATAACAACCCCAAATATCCAACCCAAGTCCAACCTTGAATCAATGATGGAAACTTTCATGCAGTAGCAAGGACACTTGATCCAAAGAACTTACTACCCGAATGGACCAATTGACACCATAATAAGATGCTTGAGACTCAAATCAAAGCAGAAGTCGCATCACTAAGGTATGACAAGGGCAAGCTACCAACAAGAATCGAGGCTCCCAAGGAAACCAAAGCAAAGGGTACTAAGGAGTGGAAAGGTTTTGGAACCTATGGCAGAAGAGCAAAGTTGAAAAGGAATCAAGGAATAAGCCAAGATGCACAACTCAGGTAACTGATGCACCGCCAAAGGCAACAATCACCGAGCTCGAAAAATACATACCACCACCGCCATATAAGCCACCAATCCCATTCCTCAAAGATTGCATAGAGCTAAGCTAGACCAAGAATTTGGAAAATTTGTTGACATTTGAAGAAGCTCTATGTTAACATCCCTTCACGTAAGCCCTACCCAAATGCCTACTTATGCCAAGTTCTTAAAGGAAATCTTATCCAACAAAAGAAGGCTAGAGGAATATGCGACAAAGGGCTCTTACGGAGGAATCAAGTGCTATTCTTCAAAACAAACTCCTCCTAAGCTTCAAGATCCGAGAAGTTTCTCGATACCTTGCCAAATTGGAACTACAACAATTGAGAGTGCATTATGCGATTTGGGGGCAAGTGTGAGCTTATTGCCATTATCCGTCTGCGTAAATTGGACATCGGAGAGCTTAAACCAACCACCATATCATTGCAATAATGATAGGTCCATAAAATTTTCCATTGGGATATTGGAAAATGTGCCTCTTAAGGTTGGAAGTCTTTTATCCCTAGAGACTTCATTGTGTTAGAAATGGAGGAGGATATTAACATACCTATTATCCTTGGAAGACCCTTTTAGCCACAAATGAGCGATCATAGATGTCAAGAATGGAAAATGACTCGAGAGTGGGGAGGAAGAAATTGAGTTTAATTTAGGAAAGGCAATGAAGGCTATGGATGACAAGGATTCTTGTTTAAGGGTGGATCTTATTGATGGGCTGGTTGGTGCTGAATTCAGAAAATCTCATCCAACGGATTCGTTGGAACACTACTTAGTGAAGGCTGTAGCAACTGCAGGGGGTAATACATAATTTACAGCCAAGGAGTCAGAAATCTTTGAATTCGCACAGATGCTCGATGCACAACCAGTGCAAAAATCTACGCAACCTGTGCAAGAACTGAAACCATCACCTGATTCGAACAAAGAACTTCCGAATGTGGAATTGAAACCGTTGCCTCCTAATCTCAGGTATGAATTTTTGGGCCCTAATTCGACCTATCCAGTCATTATTAATGCTCTTTTAAGTCCTGTGCAGGTCGACAAACTTTTAAGAGTGCTTAGAGAACATCAGCAAGCAATTGGGTACAAAATTTCAGACCTGAAGGGAAGCAGCCCATCTTTTTGCACACATAGAATTTATTTAGTGGATGATGCAAAACCTGTGATTGAACATCAAAGGAAGCTAAATCCAAACATGAAGGACGTGGTCAAGCAAGAGGTCTTAAAGTCGTTAGTCATGGGTATTATATACCCCATTTCGACAAGAATGGGTAAGTTCTCATCCATTGTGTGCCCAAGAAGGAGGTCTAATAGCCAGAAAAATGAAGGTAACGACCTCATACCAACTAGGACAAGCATGGGATGGCGAATGTGTATTGATTACGAAAAATTGAATAAGGCCACTCAGAAGATCATTTTCCTTGCCATTCATTGATCAAATTTTGGAAAGACTCGCTAAACATGATTATTTTTGCTATTTGGATGATTTCTCTGGCTTCTTTCAAATTTCCATTCACCCTAATGACCAAGAGAGAACCACTTTCACATGCCCCTATGGCACCTTCGCATATAGAAGAATGTCATTTGGGTTATGTAATGCACTAGCTACGCTTCATTGCTGCATGACGTTGATCTTTTCAGATTTTATCGAGGAAATTATGGAAGTCTTCATGGACGACTTTTTTGTTTATGGGCTAACGTTTGACTCTTGTTTAGTCAATCTTGCGAAAGTTTTGAGCAGGTGTGAAGAGGTTGATCTAGTGCTAAATTGAGAGAAGTGCCATTTCATGGTACAAGAAGGATAGTCCTAGCCACTTGGTCTCCAATCGTGGAATAGAAGGGATAAGGCGAAACCAAGTGATAGCTAATCTACCTCCACCAACTTCACCAAGGAGATCGAAGTTTCGGGACATGCAGGCTTTTATAGGCGCTTTCATCAAAGATTTTTCCCATATAGCAAAGCCTTTGACTAATTTGTTGAGTAATGATGTGCCATTCAATTTCGACCAATCTTGTCTTGATGCTTTTGTAGGATTAAGCAAGCCTTGACCTCGCCGCCTATTCTTCAACCCCAGATTGGTCCCTTCTTTGAAATCATGTGATGCTTCGATTATGCTGTGGAGCTGTTTTACACCAACGAAGGAACAAAGTGGCCCATGTGATCTACTATGCGCAGCAAGACATCGATGATGCTCAAATCAATTATGCCACAACCGAAAAGGAATTGTTAGTCGTAGTCTTTGCAAAGGGACAAATTCAGTCGATATCGGGGATCGAAAGTGATAGTCTACTCGGATCACGCAGCCATTCGCCATCTACTTCAAAAAAGGAGGCTAAACCAAGGCTTATAAGATGGGTCCTTCTTTCAAGAATTCGACCTTGAGATTTGTGACAAAAGGGAGCCGAGAATTGTCGCGGATCATCTCGAGGCTCACTACAAATCGAAGGAACCCTTCGAGAAGAACCACCGATTAATGACTCTTTCAAAGGATTTAGCATTTGTTCTCATTGTGCAGATTTGCCGTAATTGTGTTATTCATTACACAAAATTGCCGCAGAACATTACAAGTTCCATGGTATGTCGACTATGTGAATTATCTTGTTTCGTGAATTTTGCTGCTCAATTTACTTTCCAGAGAAGAAAAGTTCTTTTCGAGCTCAAGCATTATATGGGAGGAGCCCTTTCTTTTCAAGCGTTGCCAGTGTGATGGAGTGATCCAAGATGCTTACCAAGTGAAGAAGTAGAAGTCGCCCGATCATTGCCATGCATCTCCTATGGAGGCCATTTCAGCTCAAAAGACGGTAGCAAAAGTTCTCCAACCGGGATTCCATTGGCCTACACTTTTAAAGATGCAAGAAGTTTTGTGCAAGCATGTGACAAATGCCGAGAGTTGGAAATATTTCGAAACATGAGATGCCCTTAAAGGAATTTTGGAAGTTGAACTTTTGATGTTTAGGGATAGATTTCACGGGCCACTACCGTCCTCTCTTGGCAACAAATATATTCTTGTAGGGTCGATTATGTCTCCAAATGGGTATAATCGCCGCACCAACCTGTGATGCCAAGGTGGTCATTAAATTTCTCAAGAGGAATATTTTCACCGTGTTTGGCACTCCTCGAGCAATTATCGATGATAGGGAAGTCATTTTGTCAATACTCATTTGCCAATCTTTTGAAGAAATATGGGTGTACCAAAGTTAGCATTGGCCTACCACCTCAATCTAACGGGCAAGCTGAAATTTCAAATAGGAGATTAAGAGTATCTTGAGAAAACAAGAACACTTCAAGAAAAGATTGGTCTTTGAGGTTAGATGATGCTCTTTGGGTATATAGAACAGCATACAGGACTCCAATTGGGACTACTCCATTTAGACTAGTGTATGGGAAATCGTGTCACCTTCCCGTCGAGCTAGAACACAAGGCATATCAATGCTCGAAGCTTAATTTGGACTTCAAGGCACTGGAGAAAGGCGCTTGCTTCAGCTTGAATGAGTTGGAGGAGTTTCGCTTGATGCTTATGAGAATGCCCAATCTACAAGGAAAGAACGAAGAGATGGCATGATCAACATATTATCCAGAGAGAGTTCAAAGAAGGAGACTTGGTCTTGTTATTTAATTCACTACTCAAGCTATTTCCAGAAAGTTGAAGTCGAGGTGGTCGGGACCGCTCAAAATTGTTAAAGTTTATCCTCATGGTGCAAAGAGAAGTTGGATCCCAAAACTAGAGTATTTAAGGTTAATGGGCGAGGTTAAAGCCTTATGTGGCTGGATTTCCAATAGAAAAGGGGTCACTAATCCTCTCCAACCCCGACCCTCGAGCAAATATTTAGCAAAGTCAAGCTAAGGACTTTAAATTAGCGCTTTCGGGAGGCAACCCAAGTTTCACACCTTAGTTGTTTTCATTTATTTTATTTTATTTTGTTTACCCAAAATTTACGCTTTTTTTGTTTTCATTGCGTGCAATTGGAACTTACGAGCGGATTTTGATGCAAAGAACTACATTTTTAAGAAATCTTTGTGCCTCTTACTCATGACTTAGCATATTGTTTTCATGGATGTTTGTGTTTGAGTATAATTTGCAGCATTTCTTAATTTGCATGCATCATCGCTGCAATTCTATTTGTCCTTAATCTGCATTTACATGTTTACTTACCCACTTCAAATTGTGCTCACAGATTTTGACATCGAGGACAATGTCCTATCTCGAGTTTGGGGGTAAGCGCCAATTTCATCAATTTTGCAAAAAAAACCAAATTTTATCAATTTCACAAAGTCTCAAAAAATTTTCAAAAAAACAAAAAAATAAATACAAAACAAACAAAAATTTACCATTACGCTTCATTTCTTTTATAGTCATTTTTCTTGCATAGTTAAACTTCATTAAGAAAGGTTTGATCCTTAACGGTTTTGATTTTGGCCTCACTTTTGAGAAATTGAGAATTGCTTCGACCTAATTGGGTTTACCTTTAGAAGGTTCAGGATGGAATGTTCTGGATTAGTGCTCGGTTTTCAATTGTTTAATCATGCTCATATTCTTTTATTTAAGTCTTTCCATCCATTTTATTTGAGTTTTGATTATCCATTAAATTTTTAGGCAAGTTGGAACCTAGTGAGATCTCGCTGCCTGTAACAAGTTCTCTAGGTCTATCGAGGCAAAATGTTAGCACAAATTTGATAAGGAAGTGGTTAAGGCATTTTCTTTGAATTATTAACCACATTCCTATTTTTGGCTTAAAATAACCCTATATTCTCTTTGGAGCCAAGTTGAGCCTAATTAAAATTTCTATTTCTTTGGCACCCTCATTTAACCAAGCCATAAGCCAAGCATTCCCTACCTTTCATGTGGAAATAATTATTTAGGAGTAGGTTATGTGGGGGGTTGAAAAAAAAGAAAAAAAAGAAGAAAAAAAAGAAAAAAGAAAAGAAAAGAGCAAGCAAGTAAGGATTTTGCAAGTTATCGCCCCTAGTATACAAGAAACTGAGTTTGGGGGAAAAGTCAATTATTTGGAACTTGGGAATTCATTGAAATTGAGTTATGTCTTGTAATTATTACCGTTCTCGATAACATGTTGTCTTGTTGAGTTTTGTTATTCTATAAAAAAATTTTCCGTGTTTCTACGGTTTTACTTGCTCTTAAGAAAAAGAGAAAAAGAAAAAAAAGAAGAAGAGATCCTTACATTTTCCCATTTCTTAAATAATTGTTTCCATTTCATTTGAGCTTTTATTTCCCTTTTCTTTGGTCTAAGCTTATTTTAAACCCCAACGACCCCATTACAACCCTAATAAGACCTTTTGATCCTTTGAAAATGTGTGCTAAAATTAGTGGAGATGGGATAGAGAATTTTGCCTATGGATTGGTCAATTTGATAATACCTTTAGAGTCTCTCGGGTTGTAAATTGCCTTTGAGTTTATTTGGCTTTTCTACTCTCGTGAGTTGGTTGGTTTTAATTAGACTTGAATCAAGGAGTGTGTGTTTGAGTGAGCATTGGTATCTTTGCACTATGAAGGTGGGTATGGTTTGATAAGTGACTAAAGGTAAATTTTAATTGTTACTTGTAATTATGAAAATTTCAAATTATCGAGCGCCTTAATCTATTTTGAACAATTTTTCTTAATTTTGCTTAGGACAAGCAAAAGTTCGAGTTTGGGGCATTTGTTAAATGCATTTTATCATTAGAATTAATGACATTTTTCCTTAATTTCGGATTAATTATTAGGTTTTATATATATTTTCTGCTAAATTGCTTGGTTCGTCTCAATCTACATTTATAAGTGGGTCCGCTTAATTTGTAGGAAATGGACTTATTTTTAATTGAAAAAGACGATGCAGAGAAGGAGAGTGCGTGACCACCAAAGCATCAGCATGAATGAAGGAAAAAAATTCACGCAGAAGGAGCTCCAAATGAATTCAACGCTGGCATACAGTTAAAAGACAAGAGAAGCGCATGACCAGAGAAAAAATCATGCTAAGGGAACCACACGACCCACAAAAGGAAGAAAATCACGAACTTTGGGAGGAGACACCAACGCCAACGTCAAGAGTGGAGGTGTGAAATGAAAGGAGAGAAACCAACGTGGCAGCTAGTTGTTTTGAAAGAAAAAATCACCTTAGAGGAGAGGAGCTACGCATGTGAGCAACAGAGCAAATTAAAGCCAAAACAAGAAAAAACATACAAGGGAGGAGACCCACCACTGATGGCTACAGCAGGGAGAGCATGCGCAGAGCTACACAAGAAGAAAAGTACCTAATAGGAGGAGTTGGAGGCTTTTAAAAAAGGAGGACCCACCACCAAGCAAAGGCAATTCACGCATAGAAGGGAACTCTCCAGCACTCACTCCATTTTTTTTGTTAGCTATTTACGTCACACACAAGGGGGCTTCATTCTCTCATATGCATTAAAAAAGTTCCAGGACTCCACCAACGTGACTCCCACCAAGCTCCATTTTTCACTCATTTATTTTATTCACTCCACTCACTCTCTCTACAATAACCAACTACCAACGTTACTCTCTGCACTCACTCTCTCAACGCTACACACAAGCAAACACCAAGGGAGTTCTTCTACCTTTACTCTACATTGAGGCATTAACGTTAAAACAAGGAGGGGGGTGACGCGCACCGCGGAAAGATTGACGTCGATAGGATGATGATTTCAATGGGTATTTTGTCTTATGGGGTTTTGACCTAAAGGAAATAAAAAGGATAGATATTTGGAATTCAGCAAACAAGAAAATAAAGGATACGCAAGGTTTGATTTCTACAACACCCCTCGGAAACTTGTTCCGAGCAATCCCGATGATCAAAATAAAACCAAGAAACGAACAATAACAAGAAAATAAAGGATACGCAAGGTTTGATTTCTACGACACCTCTCAGAAACTTGTTCCGAGCAATCCCGATGATCAAAATAAAACCAAGAAACGAACAATAACAAGAAAATAAAGGATACGCAAGGTTTGATTTCTATGACACCTCTCGGAAACTTGTTCCGAGCAATCCCGATGATCAAAATAAAACCAAGAAACGAACAATCAACACGCCACAATTGAGAAAACAATTGATAAGTGAAAGATGGTTCGAAAAGTAACAAGAACAAGAGAACAAAGTTCTCCCTAAAGCCATCGGCTCTCAAAACAACATCATCTCCATCATTGTAAAACCCTAAAATATAAGTATTTATACCTAGGTCAAATAATAAAAGGTCACCAAAAATATGGAAGCCCAAAATAAAACGAAGTCCAAAATTAAATAAATAAGTTTGAGTTAAGTGGATTAGTTTGGGTTCAATCCCATTAAACTCTTCTCCAATAGGCTCGGAGTTCGCTATCTTCTCAAGATCCTCACTCCTGCTCACATCAGGGGGCTCTCAATGCACATTCATTAAAGACACTCACTCACTTTACATTTGCTGGGAACGTTACACTCATCAGAGGCAAGCAAAGGAGACCCACCATTGAGCTATCAACTTACACAAGTGAGGAGGGACACAGCTGCTAGAGAGTGACGCAACATTAGAGGGAGATCTGAAACTCATTCATTTCTGTTATATTATTTAATTTCTCCTAATGTTGTTTGCTAATTCCGATTTATGTGGTTTTTATCCTATTATGAGTGAGTAGTTTCCTTAAAGTTTCAAGGTTGGGACAAGCTTTTAGTTAATTTTATGGACTAAATTTCGGTTGATTTATTTGTATGAATTTTTGATTTTGATTTCTCTGTTTTGAAATTAATTTTGTGGAATTGTGTTTGGCCAACCATTACTTGACGTTTGTTGTTAATCAAGAACCGATAGTGAAAATTAATAATGTAACTTCAAACAGAGAACTTGTAAATTTCAGATTTAGACATAAACCGAATTTATGAGAGAAAAATCCAGATTAGCAAAGAACTTAATGGGTTATGCTTGATTACTAGTTTACGATAGTAAATTAGGATTATTAAGAACACTCTTTGATATCTTGAAAAGGGTATAAGAAACTCTATGCTCAACCTTCTATCAACCAAAATTCGCCTCATAAATCAATTCCAGCTAAAGTCCATAGAAAACGCTAAAAGTGGAACCATCCTCGTTTACCACATTCCATCCGAAAATTCCTAGAAATATTCGCAAATTTTCTTTAGCTTTGATTTTGTTATTTTTGCTAGTTAAATTTCTTAATTTAATTCTCATTTTTTACAAAATCGCTTAGTCCAATTAATTGAGTGATCCAAGCCTAATACTTACACAATTACTTCATGTAGGACGATATTATATCAGATTATTTGAGACTCGTGAACTCATGGAACCGCATCACTGAGTAGTTCAGGAATTTCTGCTTGTAACACGTTGTAACTTGCATCAACTTCTGTAAGCTCTCTACATTTGCTGAGATTATATGGAATCTTCCCAATAAACGAATTCCGACTCAAGTTCAGAGACTTCAAGTTCCTTAAACGACCAATCTGCTCAGGAATTTCACCACCAAAAGCGTTGTCTCGCAGGTTGATTACACTAAGATACGTAATGTTCCCTATCGAAGGCGTGAGAGAGCCAACTAAACCTTGTGCCTCCAGGTTCAAAGAAACCACTCTTCCATTAGATGGACTACAAGATACACCTATCCAGCTGCAGACATGAACAGATTCATTCCAGGAACTCAATATTTTGTTTGGATCATCAATTATTCCATCCTTGAAGTCTAGTAAGGCTTGTTGATCAGACCCTTTGATGAACTGAGTGTTCTTGCAGATGTGAGTGCAGGACTGATGAATAATAGAAGAATTCCAGGAAGAACAGTGCACGAGAGATAACATTTCCTAAATTTAAAGCGAGGAGAACCCATCTTGATGCAAGTATGGAGCGATCTAGCTAGCTAGTTAAAGCAATTCAGAAATTCAATGCCAAACTATTATATGATGTTCGTATCTGGAGCCATATTAATGCGGAGATAGACAGAGTAGAATTATGAAACAGAGTACTCGGTCATTGCTATGAAGACGTTGGAGATGCTCAAATGAAAAAGTTTGCCAAATAGAATAATGCATATATAGTCT
The DNA here is from genome assembly GCA_029891385.1 of Erythroxylum novogranatense. NCBI lineage: Eukaryota > Viridiplantae > Streptophyta > Magnoliopsida > Malpighiales > Erythroxylaceae > Erythroxylum > Erythroxylum novogranatense. Next base: position 21,066 of record JAIWQS010000213.1, on the reverse strand, counting down.
ATATTTTTTCAGCAGAAACTTAACTAAAATTAACGATTGGGAGAACTTATATTTTTTTTACTGTAACACATAAGATAGACCTCATTATATGTCCCAAATTGGTCATAAAAGGGTTAAAAATGAAGGACATGCGAAATACCTGATTTCAGTTCTATTCGATATTTCAAGAATTTTCAAGACAAAACGAGCTTCAATCTCTTGGGACCTTCTTAGAAAATGTTCATAGTCACCGGTTAACGCCTTTCTATAGTTTTCTTAAAACGTAAGCTTTTAACAAGTCAAATAATCCGTATGCTATTTAATTACATAAGCTACTATAGGAGACCTTAAATTTTATAATTAACTTTCATATTGAGCTTTCCTATCACAAGTTTGATATAAGTCTAGTTCACACTAATCTGGATAAATTAACCGCATGTTAGATAAGTATTTAATAGTCCTTATTATCGAATAATTTAAAGTTTTATTAAAAATATATTATTAAATAAAATAATTGAATTATTTTCGCTTATAAAATCGATTAATTTTTGAAAATATTCATTGATTAATAAATTATTCGATTGTAATAAAAAGTTATTAAAATAAATCAAACTAAAAATTAAAAATGAACAAAAATTTAATGCGCTTAAAGTTTTATAATTGATCTAATCTAACCAATTTTAATTACTACTATTTATAAATATAGCTATGTCTACAGGACACCTGTTTTCAAGTCTGTCTCATTACTGAATCTCATTTTATACATTTTACCGGTCCTACAATTTTATACATTTTAAAATTAGAAAATGTAATAATGACCTGATGGGTCGTGTTAAATTTATATATCTGTCACGTAATTGCCACATGGGATATTTATGTCACTAATGAATTTTATTCTTAATGAATTAAAATATGTTAGGCAAATTTAATTTAGAATTTTCACAAATATTTAACATATTTTTAAATTAGAAAATTGATAAGGAGTTCTTTTCTTAAATGAGGTCATGGTTTTAACTTTTCTCACGATGCAGACGCTTAAAATTTGTAATCGAAATTTTTTTCGCAGCTTTGACCTATCCGATTCGGAAAGATAGATTAATCTAGATGCGAAGAATTTTAAAGTGATCTTCCCATAATCGGTAATTCGCCTAAGATACTTTATGGGAAAAAATATAGATTAGGTAAAGTGTATCACTATTTTATAATTAGTCCTTTAAACATCATGTGTTTTCAAAAAGTTACGAATTAAAAGTTGACGTTAGTTGTCCTAAGAAAACCTTATGATTGATTGCGAGGTCTCGATACACAAAAGTCAAAGAACAATGACTTTCCTCCATGTGAAGTCTTTTTTTTTTTTTTTTTTGGTGACTTTCCTCCATGTGAAGTCTGATCCTTGCTTTTAATGCCACAACCTCCCTTGTCCTGTCGTTGAAGAAGCAATGATCTTATAGAAAACATATTTAAAAGTTTTTTTCTCATTTTGAAAATAGACACAATAATCTACATATTTTCTACAAATAAAATAAAAATTTATATGCAATATAGAAGTTAAAATGATTATTTTCTAAATATTTTCTTTTGTGCAAAGTTATAATTATTGTACTCGAGTCAGATAATTTTCATTGTATTAATAATAATTACAATCAAATTATTGCATTAATGATGTTTATCATAACAACTTTAAGTTAGCAAAATAACATAAATAATTAAATCGGAACAACTTATTTAAAATTGCAAGACCTTATGAAAATCACTATCTTAAATAAAAATTCTGATCTATGACGCAATAGGATAATAGGATCCGACTCTAGAGTTAACATCTTCATCACTAACTTTGATGTACTCCAAATGGTGGAGTTAAGAACCGTCTCCGTGAATGCATAAGAATAAAGCAAATACGTGTGACAAAATATGAAGATTTGTCAATGAAATACTTAAACTTAAAAGAAATTCGGATCTAAGTTTGAAGTCTTAGAAAAGTTTGATCCTCGTCAATTTTAAGCGAAGATGTATGTTTATATATTGTACTTTTATATACATGTTATCTAAAATGATTATTGTAACTACTATTTTATTTTTCATTTTCTAATTCAATAATGTTTTCAATATTTTGAAAACTAAATCGGAAGTTAAATCGACAAGAGACTTAAAGTTTAAAAAGTTCAATCAGTATTAAATTGTCATAAAATTAGTTAAATATTGATTAAAATTAAAGAATTTAAAATATGATTGAAGAAAATTGTCATCATCTATCAAAAATTTAAAGATTAATTGAAAGAATTGTTAAATAAAAATTAATTAGTTTATAAAACTTAATTCACAAAAATGAATGATTGCTTAATAAACTGATAAATTTTTACAATAAGGATTATCAAAATAAATCGATTTGAAAATAAAAAACCAAACTAAAAATTGGGTAGTTCAAGATTTTTACTATTCAACTTTTTAAACCAGTTCGTTTTTTAATCATTGATTTTTTAATTTAAATTCCTTTATTTATCTTTCTTGCTTCCTTTATTTATATTGCAAGGCATAATACTTTTTATTATATACACGTACTTAAGTTTACTTTATATATACATATAAAGTAATTTACTTTATTATATATATGTATTTTATCTTAATTTAGTACCAAACTTTTTAAAATTTTAATTTAGTGACTAACTTGTTAAAACTTGTATAAATATGATAAAAAAGTTAAATAATACTAAAATTTAAAAGTTAGTCATAAATTAAAATTTTAAAAATTTGACACTAAATTTAAAAATATAAAAGTTTGACACTTTTAAAAATCTGTCCAATAAGACAAGTCGATCAATCTCGTTTGATGAAGTAGCTCCATTTGTGGATTCTAAGCTAGAGATCAAGCATAAGAAAACTGGCAAGAACTTGGGCATGAATGCTTCATCATGTTCTGCAGATTCTGACCTTATTCAAAGCAGAAAAGAAAATAAAGAAAAGCTTCTATGCGGATCATGTGAAGGTTCAACTGAAAATGTAAATGAAGACTATTATATTCATATATATGATATAGATGGTTATGACATCACGTCAGAGTTTTTATTCCAAAAGAGCAAAATGATTATAAAAAAAAAGAAAATTGAGACTCAAGATCATATATGACAATAAAGACACTAATAATTTAGTAAAAGTCTCCCTAAAATGCGGATATGGAAAGGTTAAAAATACACAGCTTTATTTTTAAATGGTAAAAAGACTGTTTTTGATAGACCAAGATAAAAATACTATTAAAATAATAAAGTAATAATAGTTAAAATAAAATAAAATAACAAAAAGACATAAAAGATAAAAGATAAAATAAATAAATACATATAAATTAAAATATAAAAATAAGCAATAAAATAAATAACACAATAAAAAAGAAGAAAGTAAAGAATAAAATAAAAGATAAAATAAGTAAATAAAAGACAAGCGAGGAAGGAGAGAAGTAATTAAATAAATCATTACAAGAAAATATTTAGGTTAAGTAAGAAAATGTTAAGATTAAATAACTAAGAGGGATGTAACACTCAAATACCCCCTGGGAGTATACATGGATGCCACTCAAGACATGACAAATAGATCAAAACGTTTCACACGTGCATTTTTTAAAAACTAAACGTAATACATATATAATACATCTCATAAGTAACACACATATAATACATCTCATAAGTTCGTAAACAAATTCAAAGAATATTTACAAGCCCAAACAAACCAAACAAAATACATTTTATGCGACACAAAATTCGACTCTTTTGGCCATCGGATGACTGTCCCATCCTTAATCTCTTCGCTCGAACCTACACGGACAAATCCACCGTATAAGCATATAGCTTAGTGAGTAATAACTAATATATATTAACCGATTTCAAGAAATGTAAAGAATGCATTTCGTAACAAATTTTATACTAAATGTAATGACGAATACGTGAGATCCTTCAATCGTAATATAATTTAGTTTATGTCGAATCAAATGATATCGTAATCCAAAACAAATCAAACTATAAATCCATAAATGTAAGTGGGTAACGGACTTATACAGAGATACCATAGTTAGTATCAACAGAGAGACATATGTCTCGATGATGAGACGCTAAAATGTCAAATAACAGAGCAATCGCATGTTAGAGTAGTGTCCTAAAGGCAATCGCCTTTAGCGCTTTTATACAAATTTATGTACAGTTTTATAAATAAATAAAGAAAGACATTTTTCATTACGTTGTGCTCATTATTTATGAACCGATATTGATTAATAAGCAAATTAATGAAGTCCATGATATATGACATAGCATGAAGGAAATTATGATGTGATCATACTATCGAGATTCATATCATGTGCAATTATGTCAAGATTCAAATTATCCCTAGTCATAGGATTATCAAACCGGACATCGTAATCCGGAAAGACTAGCACATCTCAAGCTCCTTGATTTGATCAAGCAGTGGATATCGTAAACCGCATATACGAGATATTTAGGGTTGAGATGTGGATACTTACTAGAGGTAGTAAGTACATTGGTTGACTCGCTATGAGATCATCACATGGATGTCCTATTCTAATGTCGTTGATAATCTCATCATAGCAATGGTGCAAGTATCCTTAGACTCGAGGTACTCAAGGATATCTTGACGCCGATTCGTGTTTTGACTTCATTCCTTGTCATTTCACGCAGGTCGCTCATAGGGTGGTGATTGGTACAGTTTGAGGTATTCAAGGTAATTGAGTAGCCAATAGAGGATTCACCACTTCGTGATAGCGTAAGATGATACATACCTCTTGTCGTGGTCATTACTTGGAAATCTCGATAAGAGTACATATGTCATGAAGAGTGTCTTCATCGACATATTAAGTATTAAGTAATGAGTCCCGTGACAAGAATGAAATCACTTGGACTAGATTTGACGTGTCGACCTAGTAAGAGTTGACACATTGCCCATACTCATAACCAAGTGGGGTATAACATGGTGAAAGGACGAATTGCACCAGAATTGTCTCATGGAAAGGTTCGTGATATGGTCCATGATGAATATAGCCTCATTCGTCAAACCAATTACTTTCCGTCAATTGGGGTCATGATGTGTTGCTAGATACCGCTCATGACTTGCTTAGATTAAGTGTTGATCTAAGTGGCCAACATAACTGGGAACCTAATGGGTCACACGCATAAGAGTGTTTCGGAGAATTTGTAAAATAGTTTTGGACATAGTTCTAATATATGGAGAGCAATCGGATTAAATGGATCTCGATGAGATCGAGATATGTCCCGATGAGATCGCGACATCGATATTGCTGAAAAACATTTCTGGGGGTTTTTCTCATACCGGGACCCGGTAGGCCGGTAGGACCGACCTCAGTGTGACTGGACCACTTCAGCATTTATTTATATATATATATATATATATATATGAAAAACGTGGAAGGAGGAGAGTTAGCCTTATTATCTTTTAACTTTATATATATATAAGGTGGCTAACGTGGAAAGGGAGAAGAAGCTTCTCCTTATGCTTAGTCATTCATGCATTAAATGATAAAAAAGGCTTAAGAAGAAAGTAGAGATGATGGTCGTAGAGAGTGAAAGAGTTAGTTGAAAAATAGGTTTTTCAAGCTTCCTCTTAAAGTCATACGAGCATCATCTTTTCTCCTCTCCAAGCATTCTCCATCGTTATTTTTCAAGCTCTCCAAGAATAAGGTAAGATCCAGCAGTCTTCTTCTTATTCTAGCTATTCTCGGGTCAAAGGGTTTGTCCCGATTAGGTTTTCCGATCTCTGCGTGGATACCGTTAGAGACGGTCTCCTTTGGTCGTTTTGGTTTGACTTTATTATATAGTCACATGGATCCTGGCTTTCAGGAAGGTCCCGGAATAAATTTTTTTTTGTTTTCTGCACCGTGGACATGTGATGCTCACACCGGGATTTTCCTACAGTGGTATCAGAGCCACTTGTGTCGTATATAACGAAGAAACCATGACTAGGTCGGAGTTCCTTATTGCTTGTGACGATGATGCATGTTAATTGAGTGAATTTCGAATTCAGTATAGAAATATAGTTTTTGAAATTTTCTTATCCAGATATGTTCACAAGATGTTGTTGCATATGTCTGTGGAAGCTCGGGATTTATCAATGTGATTTGATATGGTTTTGCTAATTTATTCCCTAATGTTCTGGTTGCTGTCTTTGTGCACATTCCTTGAACAGGCATGCTTATAAATTCGAGAATAAATTGTAGAATTTTTTTTTTTTGGATTTTCTTTCACCAAAATGTCTCTAAGATGTTTATTAATGTCTGTGAGAAAGTAAAAATGTTTTAGAGGTGATTTACTATTTATTTGAGAATTTATTGTGTGCTGCTGGGAATAACTGTGTTGAGGAACACAGATTCTACATTGACTTAGTTGCTGAGGTTGAATGAGTTTTTGATGGAAATAAATCCTAAAAAAATTCATGGAGCATCTTGTGAACGTTTTGTAACCTCTGTAATTTTCTCAGAATTTATTGAAATTGTTTCAATGAGTTTTTCAAACAAAAGGCAAAGCTTGGCAGTTTTGAGAAAGTTGCTGGAGCTGTTTTGTTTGAAATAAGAACTTGTGTAGATTTCAGTTCCAATGCCTTGGATCATTTTTAATGTGATTGAAAATGTGTTATATTGATGTTGTATGCTTTCCAAATTGAATTTCTTGAAATATGGTTTCCAAATATTTTTCGGATGTCAAATGTGTCTCATTAGCGTCTCGTTAGTATATTCCCTTATCTTGATTGTTTTGGCCGTCACAAATTTTGTGACCAGTGCCGAAGTAGTCTTGATAAAGTGTAGAATACCTAGAGATACTTAGGGTGATAGTTTGATATTCAAAAATTATTTGGAAATCTAAATGAATAAGAGTGTATTCATCGATTTCAAGTTTTTCATGATAGTTTGACTATATGGTAAGCAACAATGAAAGTGTTTCATTGGTACATCAAGGTAAAGTGTAATAGACTTGGTGTTGTGAATTTGAATTGCACGGATTGAAAAATTAGCCGATTAGATAGCAATTCCACACGGATAAGTAGACTTACACATGCACAAGTCGACTTGTCTGCAGCATCGTAGATGATAAGTCGACTTGCATAATGTTACAAGTCGACTTGTTTGCACAGATTTCATAAGTCGACTTACACTTGCATAAGTCGACTTATTATTAGAGGCATAAGTCGACTTTATACATACACAAGTCGACTTACAACATGCATAGGTGGGATGATGGATGATTTTAGGTATGATTCAATGTGATTGATGAATTGCCCTAAATCATTCCATATAGTCATGGTGACTATAATCCTATAGCTTGGAGAAGAAGTAGATGAGACCTGAAAACCCTCACACTTAATATGAAAACTCACGTCTTCCATTAATATGGGGAGAACTAGAGTTCTTATAGAGTTAGGTTGTTGGGTAAACCCAATCTCACTTTATACGAATATGTTCGAACCATGAAAATAAGATTTTCGGATTAATGGGTCGGTTTTCACTAGAAGCGTTGATTTGTTGAGTAAACTCAAGGTCAACGTGGACAGAGGCGAAATTGGGTAGTGTACATCAGATGTACGCACATCAAGAGTTGATAACCCAATGAGTGTGCATACATCACGAGTTGATAGCACTAGTTGATAGTTGCATCTATGAATTAATTGGTATGATCGATACCTACCGATAGATCTAAGGTGGCTTGTTGGGTAAACCCAAGGTCATTTTAGTAATGTTGGATATCTAAGATGCAATTGGTATGACTGATACCTACCGATTGACCTAAGGTGGCTTGTTGGGTAAACCCAAGGTCATTGTTAGTAATATCGATATCGACCCATTAGACATTTTGTCATAATGTTTCTTGGATTCGCATCGAGGGTTATGGATTTTTGAAACTAGTGGGAGCTATACGCATGACATGCAAGTCCTTATGATCATGCATTTAATTCTATTCTAACATTCTTTCTCTCTTTCTCTTTAGGTTGATTGAAGATGTCTTTAAGTGTGAACTTGCGCTCGCTTATGGACTCAAACAAATTAATTAGACCAAATTTTCTCGATTGGAGAAATCGAGAATTGTTCTCGATCCGAGGAACCGGATATGTCCTCGATGTTCCACTTCCGATCCACCGTTGTTGATGCTTCTAATGAGGATCGAAAGTTTATCGAAGCATCTCAAAGACAAAGTGACATAGCAACTCAGTATTATGCTTGTCTCGATGTCACCAGAGTGCGAAGCGGCGTGAGTCTATGGATGCTCATACCATAGTGTTTCATCTTGGGAGCTGCTTTGATGAGCAAGCTCGGTTCGAAAGGTTCGAGACCTCGAGGTTACTCTTCACTACTAAGATGATTACAAGTTCATCTACAAGCAAAGATGCATCAAGATGAATGGGTATATCGAGAGGTTGGTCGCTTAGGTTTTGTCATGGATTATGAATTAAGTGTTGACTTAATTCTAGTTGAATTGTCGATAGTTATTCACGGTTTGTGTTAAACTATCGGATGAATCGATATCCACGACAATCCCTCGAAGTCGATCAACTCGCTCAAGAGCAATGAGCAAGCTATCAAGAAGGATAGCAAGCAAGTGCTTATGGTGGACTCTTCTTCCGGTTCCAAGAAAAGAAATCAAGAAGAAGAGGTCTAAGAAACCGAAAGGAAGTATAGCCAAGAAGAAAACCAAAGAGATCGCACTAAAAGGAACTTGCTTCCATCAGGGCAAGATCGACCACTAGAAGAGGAACCGAAAGTCTATCTCGGAGGAATTGAAGCGAAGAAGGCATCGATGCCTCGACTTTTCGGTATGTTTGTCATTGAGGTTAATACTGCTTCGATCATAACATATGGGTATTAGATACCGATTGTGGCTCACACATATGCAATGATATGCGGGCCTCGTGGACGATGAGATGACTTTCATGAAGGAGAACTAGACCTGCGTGTGGGAAATGGAGTAAGAGTTGCGCATTAGCCGTAGGCACTTACTTTTGTCACTTCCCACCGGGCTTGTAATTAAATTGATGAATGTTATTTTGTACCGTATTAACAAAGAACATATCGTTCTGCTTTCTTGTTTAAATAGAATTTGGTTTCCATTTGATTTTAGTAACAATGGATGTTCTATTAGTTTGAATGGAATGCCTTATGGTATTGGTACATTATGCAATGGAATTTACATATTAGATATGTCACATCCAATAATGAATGTCAATGACACGAAAAGACATAAACGAGATAATTTAAAATCAACTTACTTATGACATTGTCGCTTGGCCATATAAATGAGAGACGACATAGCTAAGCTCCATAAGAGTGGAAGTTTAGGGTCATTTGATTATGAATCATATGACACATGCGAATCTTGTTTATTAGGCAAGATGACTAAGTTGCCCTTTAAGGAAAGGGTGAACGAGCGATCGGAGTATTAGACCTAATACATTCGGATGTATGTGGTCCGATGTCCATCCATGCCGTAAGTGGTTGTCTTTACTTCATTACCTTTATCGATGATTATTCTCGATATGGGTACCAGATCGATGAGATACAAATCAAGCATTTGAAAAGTTCAAATAATTCGTAAATGAAGTAGAAAACCAACTTGGGAAAAGTATCAAGACATTACGATCCGATCGTGGTGGCGAATACTTGACCAACAGCTTTTTGGATTATTTAAGAGATAATGAGATTTTATCTCAATGGACTCCTCCTTAGACACCACAAAGATAATGGTGTGGCGAAAGGAGAAATCGAACCTTGTTAGACATAAGACGATCAATGATGGACTTTGCAAAGTTACCAAAATCCTTTTGGGGTATGCAATCGAGACAAATTGCTTACTTGTTAAACGAGTTCCATCAAAGACAGTTGATGTTACTCCATATGAGATGTGGACTAACAAAAGACCCTATCTTACTCATTTGAAAGTTTGGGGTGTCCAAATTATGAAGCGGACACAATGATAAACTTGATGCAAAATCGACAAGTGTTTGTTCGTAGGATATCCTAAAGAAACAATGGGATATCGCCTATCTGTTAGAGTAGTGCCCTAAAGGCAATCCCCTTTAGCGCTTTTTGTTCATAGTCATGTACAGACTTTATGAATAAATAAAGAAAGGCATGTTTCATTTATTTTATGTTCTTTATAAATTGATATTGATCTTTAATCAAATTAATGAAGCCCATGATATCCGATATAGCATGAAGGAAATTATGATGTGATCATACTACTGGGATTCCTATCATGTGTAATTATATCAGTATCTAAATTCTCCCTAGTCATAGGATTAATGAGACCGGACATCATTAATCCCACAGATTAGATATGTCATACTCCTTGATTGGATCAAGCAAAGGATCTCGTAAACCGTAAATATGAGATATTTAGAGTTGACATATGGATGCTTACTAGTGGTAGTAAGTTCATTGGATGATTCGCCATGAGATCATCACATGGATTTAATGTCGCTGATAATCTCATCATAGCAATGGTGCAAGTATCCTTAGACTTGAGGTACTCAAGGATATTCGATACTTGATCCTGCATTTTAACTCCATTCCTTGTGGCCTTCCGGAGGTTACTCATAGGATGGTGCTTGGGTACAGCTTGAGGTATTCAAGGTAATTGAGTAGCCAATAAAGGATTCATCACTTCGTGAGAATGAAGAGATACCTGCACCTCTGTCAGATCATTACTTTAAGTCTCTCGCGAGATGACTATGTCATGAAGAGTGTCTTCATGGACATATAAAGTAATGAGTCCTCGACAGAACTAATTTCACTTGGCTAGACTTAGTCTAGTAAGAGTTGACATATTGGCCATACTCATAACCAAGTGGGGTATAGGATGTTGAAAGGACGAATTGCACCAGAATTGTCTATGGAAGGGTTCGTGATCCGGTTCGTGATGAATTCATCAAACCGATTACTTTCGGTCAATTGGGGTCATGATGTGTTGCTAGATACCGCCATGACTTGCTCAGATTAATTGTTAATCTAAGTGGCCAAAATAACGGAACCTAAAGGGTCACACGATAAGAGTGACTCGTAGAATCAGAAATAGTAATTGGACGAGTTCCAATTATGGAGAGCATTCGGATTAAATAGATCCCGATGGGATTGGGATATGTCCCGATGAGATCGCGACATACTAGACCTTAGCAATTATATTTTAATTAATTAATTATTATATATATAGCCACCTTGCACGTTGGTTTTGGGAGAAGGTAAGAGATAATGGTTTGAAAAGTCAAACCTTATACTTTAATCATTAATTAAATGAAAGGCCATTAAGTCACCATTTGTCCTAAGCTTATGGAAGTATTTTTAAAAGGTTAAAAAATACTTATAAGGTGGCTTGGTGGTGATGGTCGTAGATGATACCCTTTAGGGTTTGAAGAAAGAGTTTCCTTGTTGTAAGGAAAGTTTGAAAGGTGATTTTCAAGTCTTCTTTCTTCATCATCATCGTTACTTCTCTTCTCCAAGGCAAGGGCCAACGTGAATCTCAAGCTCTTCAGGACAGAGGTAAGCTCTAGCAGGCTTTATTCTGTTCTAGCTATTTCCGGGTCAAAAGGGTTTGTCCCGGTTAGGTTTTCTGATCTCTGCGTGGATACCTTTAGAGATAGTCTCTATTGGCTATTCAGGTTTGAGTTTTCATACCGATACCGGGATCCTGGGTTTCGGGAAGGTCTCGGGAATAAAAAATTTTTGTTTCCACTGCTGGAACATGTGATGTTCCTCCCGGGATTTTCCTACAGTGGTTTCAGAGCGTCTGGTGTTGTGTATGAAGCTTTAACTGAAGCTAGATCACAAACCCTCATTGCTTGTGATGTTGTAGCATGCATTCTGTTCAGATTTCGAATTGCTATAGAGATAGGTTTTTCGAAAATTTTCTACCCAGGATTGTTCATAACATGTTAGAGAATATGTCTATGAATATTTAGAATTTATCGATTTGATTTGATATATTTTTGATAATTAATTCCCTAAGGTTCCAGATGCTGTTTTGTGAAACACTCTGTGGACAGGCAATAGTATAAAATCGAGAATAAATTCTAGAAAAATCGTTTTCTAGATTTTCCTTCATCTACATGTCTCTAAGATGTTTTTGAATGTCTGTGAGCATGGAAATTGGATTTCAAGGTGATTGGATATTTATGCACGAATTTATTCTATACTGTTGGGAATTGCTGTACTGATGAACACAGATTTTGAATCGGATTTGTTATTTTGGTTGACTGAGTTTTTGATGGCCTAAAATCCTGAGAAAATTCAGGTAGCATGTTCAGAACATTTAATAACCTATGTAATTTTCTCATGATTTATTGAAATTGTTTCATTGATCATTTCAAGCAATGTACAGAACTGGACAGTTTTGGTGAGAATTGTTGGGACTGTTTTGCTTGGCTTGATTGAGTTTGCTTTTTCAATTCCAATGTCTTGCAGCATTTTTAATGTGATTAAAAATGTGTTATCTTGATTTAGTATGATTGCCAAACTGAATTGCTTGAAGTTGGTTTTCCAAGAATTTTCGGATGCCTAATAGATCACATTAGCGTCTCGTTAGTATATATCATTATCTTGCTTGTTTTGGCCGTCACAATTTTTGTGACAAGTGCTGGAGTAGTTTTGAGAGTGTATACACTAGTTTGAGATGCTTAGGGTGAGAATTTGGGTGTTCCTAAATTATTTGGATATTTATGAGTTTTGACTCATTTCAAGCTTTTCATATAGTTTAACTATTTAAGGCATTCATGGATCAATGAATTGTTCATTGATACATCAATTTACAGATATTACCCTAGGTATGATGGCATTGTGAATTGGAATTGCATGGATTGAGGAATTAGCCGATTAGAGACTATAGCATTTCTCCCTGGATAAGGCGACTTGTGCATGGCATAAGTCGACTTGTTCAAGTCTTAGTATAAGTCGACTCAGAGCACATTATAAGGCTTATTTGTACACGGGCAGGTGCCATAAGGCTTACTTGTTTCCTACAAGTCGACTTGTGTGTGAAGGTAAGCATAAGGTGACTTGCATTCGATGAAAGTCGACTTGTGACATGCTTTCGAGTTGGATGATGGATGATTATAAGGATTGATTCAATTTGATTGATGAAACCTAAATCATGCCATATAGTCATAGTGACTATGATCCTTCACTTGAGTCTAGAGTTTCTAAATCCTCCTCGGTATATGAAAACTAACGCCTTCCATTAATATGGTAAGAACCGAGTTCTTATAGGGATGGGTTGTTAGGTAAACCCAAGCTCACTCTATACGTATATGTTCGAACCATGAAAATATGATTTTCCGATTAATGGGTTGGTTTTCACCGAAGCGTTAGTTTGTTGAGTAAACTCAAAGTCAACGTGACAGAGGTGAAATTGGGTAGCATACATCGGATGTATGCGCATCAAAGAGTTGATACCCAATGTAAGTGCATACATCAACAAGTTGATAAAGACCGATCGATAGTTGGTCTAAGATGTAATTGGTATATCCGATACCTCCCGAGACATAAGGTGGCTTGTTGGGTAAACCCAAGGTCATTCTCAATGTCGGTTATCGATGATGCAATTGGTATGTTCGATACCTACCGATTGACTTAAGTCAGGGCTTGTTGGGTAAACCCAAGGTCATTATTGGCAATATCGGATATCAACCCACTAGACATTATGTCACTTTGTTTCTTTGGATTCAGAATGAGGTTATGGATTCTACGAAACTAGTGGGAGCTCTTTGCATATCATTCAAGTCCTTATGATTATGCAGCTATTCTATTCTAACATTCTTCCTCTCTATCCGTGTAGGTTGTTTGAAAATGTCGTCAAGTGTGAATCTTCGCCACTTATGGATTCCAACAAGTTAATCGACCAAATTTTCTTATCGGTTAAGGAATCGAGAATAGTTCTCGATCCGAAGGTCCTGATATATCCTAGATTTTCCGCTTCGGATGCACTGCCGTCGATGCTTCTGATGATGATTAGAAGGCATATAGTAAGCATCTAAAGGACAGTGACATGGCTACTTGCATCATGCTTGCCTCGATGTCACCAGAGCTGCAGAAGCAACACGAGTCCATGGATGCACACACTATAGTTTTTCATCTTAGGGAGTTGTTTGACGAGCAAGCCCAGTCCGAAAGGTTCGAGACCTCAAGGCTTCTCTTCACTACAAAGATGGCTCCAGGGACATCTACTGTGCAGTACGCCCTGAAGATGAATGGCTATATTGAGAGATTGGCCGTCTTAGGTTTTGCAATGGATCATGAGTTAAGTATAGACTTAATTGGTTGGATTGTCCGGCAGTTATACGCATACTGTGTTAAACTATCGGATGAACCAAATATCCACTACAATACTCGAGTGATCAATCTGCTCAAGACAAATGAAAGCGTACTATCAAGAGTGATAGTAAGCAAGTCTTGAGAAGTAACTTCTTCTTCTTCAGTTCCAAGAAGAAAAGAACCCAAAGAAGAAGAAGGCAAAGAAACCAAAGTGGAAGCGCCATCAAGAAGAAGACCAAAGAAGTCAGCCCGAAAGGAACTTGCTTCCATTCGGTAAAGATGGCCATTGGAGGCGAATTGCAAAGTCTATTTGAGTCATTGAAGCGTAAGAAGGCATCGATGCCTCGACTACTTCAGTTTGTATGTCATCAAGTTAATCATCATATCGATCACAACATTTGGGTATTTGATACGGTTGTGGCTCTCACATATGTAATGATATGCGTGGCCTCGTGGAAAGTAGGCAACTCATGAAGGGAGAAGTAGACCCACGTGTTGGAAATGGAGCAAGAGTTCTTTGATTAGCCGTAGGAACCTATGTTTTGTCTCTCCCTACCGGGCTTGTATCAAATTGGATAATTGTTATTTTGTACCCGCTTTGACAAAGAATATATTATCATTTTCTTATCGAATAGAGTGGATTCCATATGAATTTTAATAGCAATGGTTGTTCTATCAATTCTAATGGAATGCTTTATGGAACCGGTACATTGTGCAATGGTATATACATATTAGATATGTCTAATCCAATTTTAAATGTCAATGACACCAAACGGTATAAAAGAGATAATCTAAAGTCAACTTACTTATGGCATTGTCGGCCACCATATAAATGAGACACGCATCGCTAAACTCCATAAGAGTGGCGGTTTAGGTCATTTGATTATGAATCATATGACACATGCGAATCTTGTTTATTAGGCAAGATGACTAAGTTACCTTCAAGGAAAGGGTGAACGAGCGATTGGAGTATTAGACCTAATACATTCGGATGTATGCGGTCCGATGTCCATCCATGCCGAAGTGGTTGTCGTTACTTCATTACCTTTATCGATGATTATTCACGATATGGGTACTTGTATCGATGAGATACAAATCAAGCGCTTTGAAAAGTTCAAACAATTCGAAATGAAGTAGAAAACCAACGGTAAAAGTATCAAGGCATTACGATCCGATCGTGGTGGAGAATACTTAGACCAACAGTTTGAGATTATCTCGAGATAATGGGATATTATCTCGATGGACTCCTCCACGCCGCAAAGACAATGGTGTGGTGAAAGGAGAAATCGAACCTTGTTGGACATGGTACGATCAATGATGGATTTCGCAGTTACCAAAATCGTTTTGGGGTATGCGCTAGAGACAATCGTTTGCTTGCTAAACGAGTTCCTCTAAGACAGTTGATGTTACTCCATATCGATGTGGATTAACGTAAAACCTTATCTTTCTCATCTGAAAGTATGGGGTTGTCCTGCTTACGTGAAGCGGATTCACTCAGATAAGCTTGAAGCAAAGTCTGACAAGTGTTTATTTGTAGGATATCCTAAAGAGACCATGAGATATCAATTCTACCTTGCTGAGGAACAAAAGGTGTTTGTTTCGAAGCATGCTGTCTTTTTAGAGAAAGAGTTTCTTCTCCACGAAGACAAGTGGGAGCAAAGTCGAACTTGAAGAAGTTCAAGATGCTCAAACAAGCATGATCAATCGCTCGAACTCAGATCACACTCATTCGGATGAAGTAATAGATTCAACCTTCCGTGACACACGAAGTTCGTAGGTCAAGAGGATGCGCCTTGTTCCCGAGAGATATGGATTTCGTAAGTGAACAGAATGACGATTGCTCATAGAAGATGATGAGCTGCTACTCTATGAAGAGGTTCTCAAAAGTTCGAGTCCGAAAAATGACTTTGTGCCATGAAAGTCGAAATGGATTCCATGTACATAAACCAAGTATGGACTTTGGTTGATGCACCAAGGATAAAACCTATAGGTGCAAATGGGTTTTCAAGAAGAAACCGACATGGATGGTAATGTGATTACCACAAAGCAAGGCTTGGGCCAAAGGATTTCGCCAAAGACAAGGAGTTGACTATGACGAGACCTTCAAATTTCAGAAGCAATGCTCAAATCCATTCGGATACTCCTAGCCATTGCCGCCATTATGATTATAAGATATGGCAAATGGATGTGAAGATGACTTTCCTTAACGGAAATCGCCGAGGATGTGTACATGACACAACCAGAGGGCTTCACTTCCAAAGGATGGCGAAAAGGTATGCAAGCTTCGTAATCCATCTATGGATTGAAGCAAGCATCCAGGAGTTGGAACATCCGTTTTGATGAGTCAATCAAAGAGTTTGGTTTCTCACAAAATCCGGATGAGCATTGTGTGTACAAAAAGGTTAATGGGAATGCAATCGTTTTCCTTGTGTTGTATGTAGATGACATACTGTTACTCGGAAACGATGTCTCATTGATGCAATCAGTTAAAATTTGATTGTCAAAGCAATTTGCGATGAAAGACCTTGGTGAAGCAACTTATATCCTTGGGATAAAGATCTATAGAGATAGATCAAAGAGGTTGCTTGGTCTTTCACAATCATCGTACATAGACAAGATGCTAAAGAGGTTTAGCATGGAGCAATCCAAGAGGGTTTCTTCCCATTACTCATGGGATAACACTCAAATCTATGTGTCCTAAGACACAAGATGAGAGGATTCGCATGGATCGGATCCCGTATGCATCTGCAGAGGATCGATCATGTATGCTATGTTATGTACGAGGCCCGATGTATCGTATGCTCGAGTGTCACGAGCGGATACCAATCGGATCCCGTGAGGGTCATCGGGTAGTATCAGAATATCCTCAAGTACTTGCAAGGACCAAGGATGTTTTCGATATATGGAGATGGAAATCTCAAGTGAGCGAGCATACGGATGCGGCCTAATCGACAAGGATGACTCGGATCCCAACAGGTTATGTTTTCACGCTAAACCGGCGGGCGATCGCTTAGAAGAGTTCCAAACAAGAGACGATCACGATTCGACGATCGAGGCGAGTACATTCTTTGCATCGGCGGCAAAGGAAGTCTGTTGGATCGAGAAGTTCATTTCAACTTGGTGTGTTCCTAGTCGTGATGGACCCATACTGCTTGTATTGTGACAACAATGGGGCTATTGCTCAGCAAAGAACCGAGGTCTCACCAACGATCTAAACACGTATCTCAGATATCATCCGATTCGAGAGATCATTGCTAGAGGTGATGTCGCGATCGAGAGGATTCCCACAGCGCGTAACATTGTTGATCCGCTGACGAAGCCATTGTCACGTAAGAATTTTGATTCTCATGTACTCGCTTATGGTATTAGATACCAAGGCGATTGGCTTTAGGTCAAGTGGGAGATTGTTAGAGTAGTGCCTAAAGGCAATCCCTTTAGCGCTTTTTGTTCATAGTCATGCATGACTTTATGAATAAATAAAGAAAGGCATGTTTCATTTATTTGATGTTCTTTATAAATTGATATTGATCTTTAATCAAATTAATGAAGCCCATGATATCCGATATAGCATGAAGGAAATTATGATGTGATCATACTACTGGGATTCCTATCATGTGTAATTATGTCAAGATCTAAATTCTCCCTAGTCATAGGATTAATGAGATCGACATCATTAATCCGGACATATTAGCATATGTCATACTCCTTGATTGATCAAGCGGTGGATCTCGAACCGTAAATATGAGATATTTAGAGTTGACATATGGATGCTTACTAGTGGTAGTAAGTTCATTGGATGACTGCCATGAGATCATCACATGGATTTAATGTCGGATAATCTCATCATAGCAATGGTGCAAGTATCCTTAGACTTGAGGTACTCAAGGATATCTTGATATCTTGATCCTGTATTTTAACTCCATTCCTTGTGGCCTTCCAGAGGTTACTCATAGGATGGTGCTTGGAGTGCGATTTGAGGTATTCGAAGGTAATTGAGTAGCCAATAAAGGATTCATCACTACGTGAGAATGTAAGAGATACCTGCCTTTTGTCAAGATCATTACTTTAAGTCTCTGGCCAGAGCATGACTATGTCATGAAGAGTGTCTTCATGGACATATAAAGTAATGAGTCCTCAGACAGGAACTAATTTCACTTGGGCTAGACTTAGTCTAGTAAGAGTTGACATATTGGCCATACTCATAACCAAGTGGGTATAGGATGTTGAAAGGACGAATTGCACGGAATTGTCATGGAAGGGTTCGTGATCCGGTTCGTGATGAATTCATCAAACCGATTACTTTTCGGTCAATTGGGGTCATGATGTGTTGCTAGATACCGCCATGACTTGCTCGAGATTAATTGTTAATCTAAGTGGCCAAAATAACCGGAACCTAAAGGGTCACACGCATAAGAGTGACTCGGAGAATCAGAAAATAGTAATTGGACAGAGTTCCAATTATGGAGAGTATTCGGATTAAATAGATCCCGATGAGATTGGGATATGTTCGATGAGATCGCGACATACCGACCTTAGCAATTATATTCTAATTAATTAATTAAGTAATTAATTAATTAATTATTATATATATAGCCACCTTGCACGTTGGTTTTGGGAGAAGGTAAGAGATAATGGTTTGAAAAGTCAAACCTTATACTTTAATCATTAATTAAATGAAAGGCCATTAAGTCACCATTTGTCCTAGTTTTATGGAAGTATTTTAAAAGGTTAAAAATACTTATAAGGTGGCTTGGTGGTGATGGTCGAGATGATACCCTTTAGGGTTCAAGAAAGAGTTTCTTAAGTTGTAAGGAAAGTTTGAAAGGTGATTTTCAAGTCTTCTTTCTTCATCATCATCGTTATTTCTCTTCTCAAGGCAAGGCCAACGTGAATCTCAAGCTCTTCGTGATGAGGTAAGCTCTAGCAGCTTTATTCTCGTTTAGCTATTTCCGGTCAAAAGGGTTTGTCCTGTTAGGTTTTCTGATCTCTGCGTGGATACCTTTAGAGATAGTCTCTATTGGCTATTCAGTTTGAGTTTTCATACCGACACCGGGATCCCGGTTTTGGGAAGGTCCCGGAATAAAAATTTTTGTTTCCGCTCTTTGGAACATGTGATGTTCCTCCGGATTTTCCTACACTATCTAGCCGAGGAACAAAGGTGTTTGTTTCAAAGCATGCTGTCTTTTTAGAGAAAGAGTTTCTTTTACAAGAAGACAAAGGAAGCAAAATAACTCAAGAAGTTCAAGATGCTCGAATGACGCAGATCAATTGCCCGAACTCTGAAATTGTGACTCATACGAGATGAAGTAACAGTCAACCTTCTACAACACACGAAATTGTAGGTCACGTAGGATACGCCTGCTCCCGAGAGATATGGATTTCTTGTGAATGAAAAGAATGACGATTGCTCATAGAAGATAATGAGCCTACCACCTATGAAGAGGTTCAAAGAGTTCAGAGGTCGAGAAATGGCTTCAAGCCATGAAAGTGAAATGGATTCCATGTATGAAAACCAAGTATGGACTTTGGTCGAGGCACCAAGGAATCAAACCCATAAGCAGGCAAATGGGTTTTCAAAAGAAAATCTGACATGGATGGTAATGTAATTACCTATAAAGCAAGGCTTGTGGCTAAAGGTTTTCGTCAAAGACAAGGAGTTGACTACGACGAGACCTTCAAATTTCAAAGAGTAATGCTTAAATCCATTAGGATACTCTAGCCATTGCCACTCATTATGATTATGAGATATGACAAATGGATGTGAAGACAACTTTCCTAAACGGAAATCTAGCTGAGGATGTGTATATGACACAACCTGAGGGCTTCACCTCCTATGATGGCGAAAAGGTATGCAAGCTTCAAAAATCAATCTATGGATTGAAGCAAGCATCCAGGAGTTGGAATATTCGTTTTAATGAGGTAATCAAAGAGTTTGGTTTCTCACAAAATCCGGATGAATACTGTATCTATAAGAAGGTTGATGGGACCGCAATCGTATTCCTTGTGCTATATGTAGATGACATATTATTACTAGGAAACGATGTCTCGATGCTACAATCAGTGAAGATTTGGTTGTCCAAACAATTTTCCTTGAAAGACCTTGGTGAAGCAACTTATATCCTTGGGATAAGGATCTATAGAGATAGATCAAAAAGATTGCTTGGTCTTTCACAATCAACGACATAGACAAGATGCTAAAGAGGTTTAGCATGGAACAATCCAAGAGAGGTACCTTCCCATCACTCATGGATAACACTCTCGAAATCTATGTGTCCTAAGACACAAGATGAGAGGATGCGCATGAATATGATCCCGTATGCATCTGCGGTTGGATCTATCATGTATGCAATGCTATATACGAGACCCGATGTATCATATGCTCTAAGTGTTACGAGCATATACCAATCGGATCCCGTGAGGGTCATCGGTGGTCGCCAAGAATATCTCAAGTACTTCATAAGGACTAAGGATGTTTTCTTGATATATGGAGATGGAGATCTCAAATTGAGCGGGTATACAGATTCCAGTTTTTAATCTGATAAGGATGATTCCAAATCTCAATCAGGTTACATATTCACACTGAACGGCGGGGCAGTCAGTTGGAAGAGTTCCAAATAAGAGACGACTGCTGATTCAACGACCGAGGCAGAGTACATTGCCGCTTCAGACGCAGCAAAGGAAGCAATTTGGATCAAGAAGTTCATTACTGAACTTGGTGTGGTTCCTAGCAGTGATGGGCCCATAAAGTTGTATTGGACAACAATGAGGCTATTCTTGCAGCGGGAACC